>OMLF01056657.1:23423-49428 GCA_900302615.1 Holocentrus rufus | reverse complement strand
TCTAGCATGATCTTAAGAGCAAACTTTATATGCATGTGTCAGGGGTCATAAATGGCCGACAAACATTTTAAGTGTCTAATCATTTCAACTGCCCTTTTACAAACAAAACAAAAACAACAGACAAACAAACAAAAAAAGTTTAATTTGCTGGATCGGTAAAGTAGTGGAATATGTGCTGTGTGTGAGCCAATTTATGGTCAGCAGAGCATTCGTAGCATAGGTATGTGGTCCAGCTGGCTCTATCTGCAAAGGGCTCGTGCTGTTGCAGTATGTAATGCGAGTATGTGTGTTCTGAATTTCATAGATCAGAAGCAGTTTAATATACTGGACAGAGGGCAGAACATATACTGCCACAATGAAAAAGTGACTTTATGCACTACAAGTACCAATATGTGAGTAAGCACCAGGGCTGCACCAATTGCTTGGCCACCAAACTTAATTGGCCAATAAATGTTACAAATAGGTCACTGGTGATCTTGTCAATTTGCGACAGCCAGCGTAACATTAGTTGTCGGCATGCCATCCATCTGTCATTGATGGTTCATTTCTTACATGTTTTGAATTTCATAGCCTGATTATAGATTAGATCCAGTTCAGCACATTGCACAGAAGGCAGAGCCTTTACTGCTGCAATGAAAAACTTTTCATGCACTGCTAGCGGCAAACAGGTGAGTAAGCACCTCAAGGTTTTCAAAGACCCACAGGTGGTTTTCAAATATCCCCCTATCATCTGTCACATAATTGTCAGATCTGAATGCCCTCCTGTTAAACAAGTCTCATTCCTTGACAAATATGAAACAGAAATTACAGATGTGCTGAGTGAGCTGACACCAACTGTGTGTGACAGCAAGAAGCTGTCACTAGTCTGGACAGGCTCCATTCATCTGTCAGCATTTGCTTAGAATTTGAGCGGTGGTTTTGACTGGCTCTCATGCTTGAATTTGCAAAGCCTCTTGCCTACCAATGAAATGAATACAAATTGCCCCTCAACTTGGTATGCCATCAGTGATGCGTTAGTTTCAGTTGGTGATACCCACTCAGCGTCGGACACCACTTCTCATTATCTGCGTACTAACCAGACAAGATCAGAAGATCCATACCAGACTCTAGAGAGATCTAGAGTGCTCCAGAGTCTGGTTTTAGCCAGGCTACAGATGTGCATGCTATGCCAAGCTCAATTTTATATCATAATAACAGACTTTTTTTCCATCCCTCAACATGAAAAACTTTCAAAGCCAGTGGTACTACCACATATTCTACAACCCATGCTATTCATTTAATAAAATGTTTGTGCAGTCTTGGCTATGGGGGGAAACAAAGCCATATGTTCAAGACATGCATAGCTGAGCACAGATGCGGAAGCCATGACCCAAATGCCCAGTTGCTATGCATTTTTGAAGGCAAATTGTGTCATCCATCAAATACATAGGCACAGAGCGTGCGAAAAAAAAAACCTGACGAGGGGGAGATGTAAATAGTTATTTTGGAACAAGAGTCCTTCTGCCTCCATAAATTGGACAACATGTTCCCAAAATCCATGAATGAAAGATTTTCAGTTGGACATTTTCTGTAATTCCAGGTATGAGTTGTAGACCAAGTTATTCTGTGTATTTACTACCATTCTATATTGTACAGAACAGATCTGTGGATTGATATCTATGGACAGTGACCCATTTCATAAAAATAATGTGCAGCCCTTCCCCACAACATTCTCTGCTAATCCAATATGAATGTATACAAGTGAAGTGTGTATGGATGGATGTATAAATGTAGTGAACTCAGATTAAGCTCAACCTGACAAAGAGCCCAAGGTCTCAAAACACAGTCAATAAAAGATGTCTGAGCCTTTTACTGTGCCGGTTTTGTTTCATTTTTCAAGCACATCAGTCATCAAGCACCCATCAACATGTAATTATATTTGGTTAAAAGCAAGAATTATTTCTATGTGGATGTCTGGCTATAACATGCAACTCTAAGAACATTATGTGAAACGCTGGAGTATAATGGAATCCAGAAATTATGAGGACTGCCAGATGTCACTGAATTCACGATGAGAAATACCCCATAACATCGGTTTGGGATATTTGAGTGAATTGGACGCATTGGACACTTTTGGAAAATATAAAGATAAGACTTATGTTTTTATCTGTGTTTTGTGAGCATAAAAGTAATAAAAACTTGCCACTGCCATCTAGTGTTGGGGTGGTCTGTGCACCCCAACAAGGCAGAGCTATAAATGCTCGCACCACCAGACAACTACATCACAGTTATAGTGATAGCTTGACACAGAGCCAAATATCAGCAATGAGCCTTTAGACCATCATATCCTTACAAAACTTACAACCTAAACTAGCCAATTTGCTCTCGCTCCTCCCTCATGCTTTCTCTTCATTTTGCTTATCATCATTGCTCACTGTATCTCCTGTGCTGTTTCTGTCATTTTTTCCGGTCCTCTTATTTTCCCATCGAACTGAGTCACTCCCAATATATTTTTGTTCTTTCTCTGTCCACCACATCACTCTCTAACTTCTTCCCTCCGGCCTAAAACACTCTTTCCCAGACATAAGGGAAGAATTTTTTTTTGTCTGTGCTCCAGTAGTTCACGTGCCAGAAGAGGGAAATGAAAAGGAGGGAATGAGAATAGGAATGTTGGAATGACGGCAGGAATAAGATGACACGATATTGAACTTGTGACTTCACATCTTTCAGTCTGCCTCACTTCTCAATACGTGGCTCAGCCAGCTGATATACTGGTTGGAGTCTATTCCGTAGGCCTATCTCTGGCAGTAGTTTCAGCGTGAAAAAAAGCTAAGCAAAAACATGTCCCTTTCCAGTATGAAGCCATTTGGCCGAACATTAATACTATTTTAACCAGCAGTTTTGTGCACAGAAAATGTTGCCTTTGACAGTGTTTTCCCTATAGTACAATAAACTCCGCCTTGCTGTTTCCACAACCAGTAAATCTGAACTTTCTTCAGTCAATCAATGATAAACAGGGCCAGACCTTAGGAGTTCAGAGCTGATCTTATTTAACAGTCTAGCCCATTGTGTATTCCTGTTTTCAAAGAAATATAATCCAACAATCTTTGTAACGGTCAAGACAAAAAGACGGTGAGCAGCAATACTTTTGTTGCTGACTGTGTATTTCCACTCTATGTTGGGTTATAGTGGAAACGATATGTATAGAATCATTTGTATACATATTATTATGAGATTAAAGTATTCATTTTGATGTGTGTGCCTGCAACCTCTCAATGACAGATAGATTAAATTTGACCTGTACTAACGTGTATTAAGGTTTGGCTTGGCTAATTTGCCATTTAGTGGATTTCAATTATGCTGTTATGCTTATTCTGTGTCTCTAAGTGCATTTGGCACAGTGTGATTAAAAACCTCCAACTGTATGGGTGTAATATTTGAAGTTTTATTTGGTCGTAAATTGTTGTACTATGTAATAACTGCATAAATTCCCATTAATAAAACTATCATGCACACATTTGTAATAGTTCATATTATTTATCATTCAAAATTAAATCCCTTGACACCAGGGGCTTGAGGAATAAAGTCGTGGACCAGAAGATTTGATCAGAGTTTAGAAAATAGTCGCAACTGGGATTTGAACCAAAAACCTCTGCAGCTGTAGCCCCCAGTGTTGTCTACTAAACATTTTCACCACAAGGACATTCAGTCTATTTCTGTATGTACCTATCTTTGACCTGTCTTTGCTATTTTACTGTTGTTCTGCCTGCTCGTTTGATGTGGTGAAAGGCCCTCTGCACACATCCTGCAAATCTCTGTCCCACATGTATTCTGTGAATGTGTGTGTGTGTGCATGTGTGTGCGAGTGAAAGAGAGTGACAGCAAGAGATTTCAGGGTGAGGTAAAGGGTATGATGGGGGGTTTGGTCAGTAAACAAGAAGGCATGACATCGGACACTGTACTCAGCGAAGGACACACTTCACATGGCATGGGGGTGACATTACACTCATAAACACCCCCACCATCCGAGCAAGTTACATCACTGAACCGAGTAAACAAATCTAAATGTTAGAATCTAAGGTGACATTGTCTACTTTAGATTTCAGACTTCAGATTGTTGAGCCTGAAGACCTTAAGACCACGATATTTGTTCTGCATGAACACCTCAGAGCTCCAGTTTTGGTCTGTGGCCTTTCTGCATAATGTAGTGACCTACATGCTCCTTTGCCTTCAGGAAGCAAATACAGGCCAGTGAAAGTAAGATATACCAGCAGGTAAAGGTGGGTGATTTGACAATTTAACATTGTCTCTTGTCACTTTTTGTGTCAAAAATGATTGTTAAAGCAGTTTTTATTTTATGATTGTTATTATTAGGGCTATAACCATTAGTCAGCACATACATCAAAATCAGTTATTTAAATGTAATTATATTTATTTTTGTCGATATATCACATTAGCAACAGATTTTCAGTCTGATAAACACATGAAAAATATAACTGCTAATAATGCACTGTGCAAAGGAACTATTGGTTTGGCTCCTGCTTGAGAACACGAGCTACTCAATATGCAGCAGGAAGGTGAGGAAGTTTCACTTATTGAGAATGGATAAGAGTTCAACTAAATCTGCAGCACTCTGGAAAAATTTAGACTCATTTAGACTGCCTTCCCCTTATCATAACTATTGAGAATACTTTCTTTTGGGCCATCATTGAGTTGCATAATAGGATGTGTCCATGCAGAGTCATGCAAGACCTGTAGTGTAGTGGTTCATAAAGTGAACTGGTGACATGGCAAGTTTACTCAGTTAGCTGGGTAAGTTCAAAAATAGCATGCAACTGTGCTTGTTTGTGCAAATATAAGACTTAAAATGTTTTGCCACCAAAATATTTCTTATGCAAGTGGGATAAAATTGACATTTTGATTAAAAATTACATCACCATTACCCTATACCATATATTGAAATGTTACTGGGCAAGATGATGATACAGTACCATGGAAATTTGATAAGACTCCTGCCTCATTCACTTTCAGACAGTAAGCTTGTTAGTAATGAATTACCAATAGCTTTTACTGACGAAAGTATGACTGCTGAAACAGTAGACCACTTCCGACTTACGATCTCTCTCCATCTATTACGTCTGTGTTATCAGTCCCATCTCTTTCAGGCAGTCAAACCACCAGCAAGACCATCCCTCACTCAGCCAGCTAGGGGCTCAGGCCAGCCGCTGGCACAGAGCCAACAAGGCGCTGGACCAAAACAATGCCCTGTGTTATGTAATACCAATTATCAGCAAGAGGCAGGGAAACAACTTTACTAGCTTCAGTCAACCGCACACAGAACCACCGTGCTTTTTTGGGGGGTTCCAGAGGAGCAGTGAAAGAAGACAGATTGACAGAAACAGAAAGGCATGAAGGGAAACATGCACAGAAAGAAAGGCGGACAGAGAGTGAAATAGGAGGGAGAGAATGTAGTAGAAATGAGCAGAAAAAAAGGGCCAGAGAGAACAACAGAGGCACAACAGAGTGACCCCGCGCTCAGACAAGTGTCGCTCTTGTCTTTAGCCACTCTGACGTTTGCAGGCGTGTGTGTGTGTTCACCCACATTTACATAACTGACTCCAACTGGGTAGTTCTGACCTCATCCAGCTTTTAACCCTAAAAACATAGGCTTCAACTTCCTTGTTAAACACTTGTCAAATTTGCAGACACTTATTCAGCAATGGATGGCTAGCACTAAAATGTTAGTGTAGCTTTCAAATATCTCAAAATATCTGTCCACCTGCCAGACACGTCAATGATTTCTGCTATTTTTATGTTGTGCATCATTTCTTTGTCAATTCTGTGTAGCTCGACAATGTCACATTATAATGCACTGGAAGCCTGGACACAAGTTTTTCCTCCATTGTATATAGGACATGACATGAGCCCAATGAAATCAGCAAGGGGTTCTCAATGTCAGTATCGGTAAGTTCTCGGGTAACTTCTCAGCCCTAAATAAAAGTAGAACAGTGGGCCTAAATGTCTTTACTTTGAGTGTTTTACAGTACCATAATGTGCAGTTTTATTACATTTTATATGTCTCAAAGCAGTGGGAATGAAGCCCTGAACCCTGGGAGTATTCATACCATGCTCTACCAGTTGAGCTGAACAGGACTGACAACTTAATACTACCATGCAATCAAGATCAGGGATGTTATGCTGTCTTGTACAATGGGTTATATGATGCCAATCTGTCTGTACACATTTAGGCCCCCATACTGGCAAGGAAGGTGACATACCATATTTTAAAGGCCCAAGCCACAATTGCTGCACAGTGCCCACATTGCCACGAACTCCACTTCAGCTGTTTTTGTTGTGTATACACCAGGCTGCAGCTTTCACAGTCGTCTATGGTACAAGTATTCCATACAGCATTCCTATTGTGTGTGTGTGTGGGTATGGAAAAATAAACAGTCTAAAACTTCTACAAAAAAAAAATCAACGGTGCCTGCACAAAGTATCAAGTAAATGAGTACAACTGGTAGTAAACCAATCATTTCATGAAACCATGTATCCCAATGTTATAAAATCAATGCAATGTATGCTACTGCTACAACCAAACAGGAACAGGAGCACAATGTGTAACAATTAAATGACTGCTCGCTATCTGCACACTGGACAGTGTACCTGAACTATTGCTATTGCTATTTAATGGCCTGTGATGAGTTTTTAGTTAACTGCAGGTGCATACTGTCAGACTGGCAAGGGAAATGCACAGATCTGTTGGTGGCACTGCAGAACGGTTTGGAGCAGTTTAACTCCACACACAGTTCTACTACAGGGTGACTGCTTTCCACCACGACAAGATTTGGTCCGCTCCATTTCCCCCAGTAGGAGAGAGGTGGAAGCGAAGCGATGCAGAAAATATAAGGAAAACCCGCCAACGCTTTCACTCAAACACACATGGTCCGCCTTGACGGAAACGTTTCCATGGCCATGACAATATGAGTTTCTTGTGCTTGATATAGCAGAACTGAAATTTTTGGCTGGTGCCAGAGTGTGGCTATTGCATCAGCCACTTGGATTTAAATGGTTATTAAAGTTATTAGTTGCGTTATTAGTAATTAACTGTAAATTCATTACAACAATCATAACATGTTTTATTCCATCTACTGTCAGAAAAAAAATGCTTTTCAAGTTTGGACCACCTTTTTCAGGTTCAAATCTTTCTCCCTGGTGACCAATTTCTACATGTCCTAATCTGATTGTATCAGGGCAATTATGGGCTAATCTACCAAAACCCTCAGTGCTTTCTAGACGACTGACCCATGGAACTTGGAGCCCTCTTTTTTTCCCCCTTCCTTCCTGCAACTACTGCCGCCAAGCAATATTAGCCAAAATTCTAAATGGCTGAAATTACAACTGTTCCAGGGCAAAATTTATAGTAATTTTCCACTAAGGGCAAAACCAGTTGTTCTAACCTTTTCCCACTAAACATAGAAAACACATGGACGTGGAAACACCTAAATGGGAAATAAGACACTTCAAAAACTTAACTGCCAAGGAGAAAATGTTTTAGTTTAAAAATAAATAGCTAGAGCAAGCAGCTAAGCCTCTTGATACAAGATGAGTTTTAAGTATCTTGAACAAAGCATCGTGTAGCCTAAATAACATTACCACAACTGGCATAGTAAACCATTGATTCCTTTTATGAATTAGCAATCTTAGCTGTTTTGAGCTGTAGCAGATAGCAGAACATTTTGTACTAGATGCCTCTAATTGTTGTCAGCAGAATTTAGAAAGCAATGTGGCAACACAGTACTGTGTTTTCAGACTATATGGATAGTAAACCAGTTACCCCACTAACAAAACAGCCATAAAGTTGCTAGCTGAATCAAGATGGCAATTATAGTAATTTGGTAACGACATAATAAACGTGGGATTAATGTCTCTCAGTGGAAACACCAAGGGGGCAATCAACTCTGCCTACAGTTTGCTGGGAGATTTGGCTAAATGGGTCAAAAATTCAGCTCCATGTCACGCACGTGATACAGATCTGAGCATGTGCAGAAAACACCATCTTTGACACGGTGCATGAGCAGTGGGGGTGTGTTCCCGTGAAAGCAGAGGATGTCATAAAGACGTCTGGAGAGAACATGCTTCATCTAGTGTACAATACATGAACTAGCTATAAGCCTATATATTGCTTATACAGCTCAGGTGTACTCAGATAACTTCTGGGCCCAAAGGACGGCTCCATGAAGCATTGTTCAACATTTTATGCACTATTTCAAAAAGCATGATAAATCCATGAGGGTGTGGATGAGGCCAATCAATTCCCTACTTCCAAATGCTGTAGGTCTAATATGTCCATGGGAAACATGGTGATGAAGTGTAGACTGGCTAAACCTCTGAGTAGTTCTTGGACTACAGGTCGAGGGCCTTTGGTTTACAGTATAAAAATAGTTAACAGGTACTATCCGGGGTCTGCTGATTTCAGTGTTAACATCTGAACTCTCTTTGGATAGACAGTCCTGGTCTGAGCCGTGTCCCCTGCGTCACCTTAATCATCTCCCAATCAGCTTATTATGATTACATTAATCCCTGAACCTGAACCTGAACCTTGAAGCACTGGCCACAGAGCAAATGAGCTCAACCACCACCTTTGGATCTGCTGGAATAATCTTTTCTCTTTTCCTTTGATTAGCTAAGAAAAAGAGGCATACTCTTAAAACAGCTAATGCCTTAAGATATTTACCTTCTTGTCTATTTTGACCAGAGATTAGGCTAACTAGCCTACTGTGCTTCTCATAGCTACAAGGTTTAAAATCTTCCTGTGAATTTGAAAACCCATAAAAAATAAATAAAAATAAAATGCCACGACAACAGTTTTCGATCCCAATCTTTATAACCAAAATATTGCTGGTTGCTGCTTTTTTTCATTACTCAATCAGTTTTTGCACAATCATGTACCACTACAATGTCTGCACAACTCTGAGTACTCCAGATCTTGCACACAATGGAGTATTTCATTCTCAGTAATGCAGGTTATCCAATGCTCCAAAGTTTACTTCGTGCACTGCATTCCATTCAGTGTGACTTTCTGTTGCGTCACTGGATCAATGCACTACTGGTCACTATGACATGCTGCACAAACACACATTCCTACTGAATATTGGATATTAATGCATAGACCAACTTATCTTCTTCCCATACTCCATAGTGCATCTTGTACTTTTATTTGCACAGTATGGCAGGTCCTGACTGTTAATGCACAATTGACATGCAGCAGTTGTAGCACAATACTAAGCTTTCAAATAAGCACCAATGTCAACTGGACAATTTCCTATATATTATGTCCAGACTGTAGTTTTAGAGGCATTATAAAGATATTCTTCTAAATCTATAGTCTTTCAGTAATCAGGGCAACACAAAACCTAATAAAATGCTGAACACAAACATATGGCAACAAGGAAATCTTCATTTATAGCTAAATGAAGTTGGGGTGAAAATCTTTAGGCTTATTAAGCACCTGTTAGAAATGACCTAAATAGGCCAGGAGTTCCTAGGGTGTCTTTGGCTGACTGACCACCGTGGTGTGGAGATTTAAATTTAGCCTGCCTGTTAGGAAACCCTCTCTTGTTTGTGACCCTGAGCCGGATGTGAAATGGTAGACAGAAAATGAGCAAGACTAACAAACCAACAAACACTTGTCACTGTTAAAACAGATCAGCACTGCAGTCTTATCACAAATTCATCAACCACAATGTTAAAAAAACGCAATAAGATCCTTCTCTGTTATTGGAAGATTTAAAGTCTAGCATGAAAATAGATTTGATCTGCCCCAAATTGATGAATACAAGTACAAGCTAAGTGACTGCTACTATCAACTTTCAGCAGGAGCCACATTACGTGCAGTTCAAAGCAATATTTGTTTTCAGCACTGGAATAAGAGCACAGAGATACAACATAGAGGATTATGTCAAAAAGGTTCACTACTCAATTATTAAAACTGCACCATAATGTGAAGTGTGGTGTCTTATGTCCCTTTGTTCCAGTTTATTCGAATTTGCCCATGCTCCAAAGCCGGGCTGGATAACAGCAATCATACCATGTCAGTCTGCCTTGATCACATCATCCTTATTAATTTGCTAAGAGGGCAACTGATTGAATGTCACAGAAATATAATGAAAAGAAAGGACATAATGCTTGCTTTACAAAAGGTAATTCCCGTCAAAATTTATGGGGGAATACCCATTCCGTTCATTTTAATTCTGTGGTTACCGGTCTCTTACTTGAACACACTAAACTCACTGTGTTGATATGTGGAGAATTAAGAAGGCCTCAATTTCTACTTGGAAGTGCAACAAGAGTTAAGCTGACTTGGCAGGATGTTAAATGCATTGACTCTTTTGTTAAGATACATAATCCTATGAAGAGGAATAACAAGGGCCAAAACCAGCATTATGACCAAGACAGTACATAATACAGGACAAGGAAACTGAGTAAACACATGAAAACTGGAAATCTCTGAACTTAACTTCTAATCTTCACCTAGAAGTGAAGTTTAACTAACCTGAACAAAACTCACTCACATTTTTTGCTGATACTGACCTACTGCCTCTTCATAAGCTTGAATTGAAACTCAGACATGCAGAACTCATACTACAGTAAGTAATGACAGACTGAGGTCAAAAAAGGAAATCCACACCTACAGACACCACACCACCCCAGAGGCACACACAAACACACTCTAAAGCTTGTGGAAACAGTTGGAAAAGAAGACAATGGAGTTCAGGAAAAACTCTGTCACAGACCTAACCCTAAAAACTGGCAGCTATAATGGTGACAAACTGGTAGATCACATGAATGTTATGGGTGCAATGAGGCTACTTATTCTATACAAGTAAAGTTATTGTCACTGGTAGAAGTGGTAGAAAGCTCCATGTGATTAGCTTTATTTTTATGGGATTTTCCTGTGGGAAAACTGACATTTACCAATGCCAGACCAGCCAACCTTGGACATTGTTTTGGGGTACCTCTTTGAATGTTTTCATGTAGTACAGAACAGTGTATTTTAGATAAGGCAAACTTATCAAAACACAATGCTAACTAATTGTATTAATTAAACTGCACATTAAGCAGAAGTGGCTGATGGGATAAAGCATGAAGTGTGCAACGCATAGTTTAGTCACTTCAACTAGGCCTATCAACCTTTTCCTGCATAAAACCCCGGATACTAATGGAGTCAAAAAGAGCTTTACTTCTCTCCTAATATCCCACCAAAACCAACACTTTGGGGTTTCATTATTTGAGGCAGCCTACTGCCTTGGACTAAAGGAGAACAAGATGGCTAGGTGTTTACACTGATTTAGTAAGATATCACATGTTCGGGTGTTTTGGCAACCATCAGCGACACTTTGTGTTGTAACTCCACAGTAAACATTCATGTGAGGAATGTCAGCCAGCCACATCATTGGCAAGGAGGTGAAGGAAAGCCAATCTGAATTTTCACACATAGGCCACGCTAGGACAAGAAGGAGGAGACACTGACAGCTTCAACGGACAAAGGATGGATGGCAAAAACTATATATAAGAAAAAAATACCTAGATGATTACAACTTAGCATTGCAAATGGGCACCCATATCTAACCTCTGATGTCACTAAGTCTTTCTATTTTTGAGAGGTTTTCAGTTAGTTAAGAGGAGGGTAACCCCTCTTCAAATGAACTGAAGATGTACAGAATACAGCCGTACCTTTTTATACTCAAAATGTGTCTACTGGTCATCCATTACATAAGCAGATTTTTATCTTTAAAAACTGAGTGAAAGGTTTCATTTCCACTGTTGTCTTTACTATTATGATGTTTAAGACATTTCCAGTTGTATCAGCTCCCTCATTTGAAGGATACATTTTTGGCATGTTGGAGTAAGCAAATTCAGTCTGTTTAAACACAAACATTACCAGAAGCCAATGCAAGCAAGGCTTTGCAAATGTCCTTTGTGGTATAAAATACGTTCTACATATTCGTTAGGCCTCAAAGACAAAACCAAGTATGTTTACAAGGGAAACCATGTTGTTTACCTTTCATATCACCAAGGGCAAATGTCCCAAAACTGCTATTTTGCAACATGAAGTAGCCGACATTAGTTAACATTGCCAATAGGTCAAGCGCTGGTATGAAAAGTCTTGCCTAAAATATTGTGTACCCTTAAATCCTGTAGAGTCTTAACCTTTCATTTGGATGTTCCTGAGTAATTTATCCCAGAACAATACATTAAGCTCATCTTGACATTCAAAGGATAATTATAGTGTAATTTTGGTTCCAAAGACAGGTGAAGTCTGCCCGTGTTTTTATCTGCTTTGCAATGTGGCGTGTCTTACCCCTACTTTGACAGAAATCAAATATGGTTGCCAGTGACATTTTCAAACACTTTCAGCCTATTTAAATGTTCAAGGGCTAGAAACTCTAAACAGCTTACTATTCAATTCACAAATGTGATTTGGAATGCATATCAACAAGATCACGGAGAAAAAAAAAGCACATGATTACACAGACAGGATTTCCATACCCACAACATACATAACACATCACTACAGCCAATGTGTGATCATCTAACATAACAGTACCCTTTCTGATTTACTGCTGATTGTTCCCTTTCTGGTGTGTGAAATATTTTATCCAAGGCCTCAGATCAGCAAAATACAGCTTTGTCAACAGTCAGCTAACCAAGTAACAAATTTGCTTCCCACTGACAAAGCGGCAAGTGGTATTAAATTAACTGTGGAGAATGCCTGTCTCAATAAAAAAAATAATAATCATAATAATAATAATAAAAACTTTGAGCACTGATACCATGCAGGAAAGAAAAAAATCTCAAAGCCAGCAACAGGGGAAACACTGAAAGACAGGGGTGATATTTAAAAGATATAAAGCTATATAATGGGCTACAAAGCTACACTTGAATGTATTTTGTTAGAGGTGACAAGGGAAATGGGCTATATAATTACGACGTACTGTATCTCACACTCTGTATTTTGCAGATGTGAGTCATTACACATTGTAGAAGTCAGATCCGACTCTATTTTGGGGGCTCAGAAGGTAAAACGAAAGTATAGTAATCGAATGGCCCCTAGTTTGATCCCTGACTCCTTCAGGTAGGATGTCAGATATCCCATTTCAACTACCAAGACAGAGAACCCCAGCCTACGCCATCAGTGTGTAAGCATGGGTTAATGTGTGAGGCACTTTGAGTAGTCGGTAGACAAGAAAAAGCGGTATATAAAATGCTTTCCATTTACTTGTGGACAACTGAAGTGACATTCACCAGCTACCGACCCAAGATAATTTTTGAAGCTTATTTTGCTATTTATATGACGTCTGAAACTGGTTAGCGTTACTTCTCACAGGCCTGATGCACTTAGCTTTTCCATTAGTAATCTCACTGTGGTCACTCGATTTCAAAAGTCAGCGAATTCAGCTGACTTTTTTGATGAATAGTTTCATTTAAATAGTGTTAACATAAACCAGGCAACATCACATACAAGCTATCTTGCGTTTTCAGGCACATCTGCCCTACATTGAGTCCTGACTGCTACCTTTATCTTCTCGGTAACATTAGATGTGTGTTTATGTGTTATCAAGAGTTGAAGTAAACCAAAGCTGCTAGACTGCCCTCTGTTTGATCATTTTATAACATTAATGGAGGAATGGAATGGGGAAGGCGCAAGAGAAGCGGACATACATTAGACAACAATGACAGGAATGCACCGTCCCATACTGATGTACTCTCAGCCCAAATGGTTAGGCTACCCAAGAAACCGTTTATATGATAACAATGCCGACATCTCCACGACGTCTCTGAGTAAATTATCCGACTGTTACAACATAAGACAACACATTTAACAAAAGTTACGTTAGCTAACGTTAGCTAGCTAGTCACAGGCGTAACCCAAATTACAGGTTTTACCCGGTCTGTTGGTGGGTTGAGGGAACAACACACACACACACAGCTGGCCTGTCTACGTAGCCAACGTGAGCCCCTGTTATTTTCTAGCCAGCTAGCTAACTGCTACCCAAAGAGCTAACCGTAGCCTGCCCTGCTAACATTAGCCTGGTATGCTAACATCGCCGGCGCCAGAGAGCTGTGTGTCAGTCAAAATACCACGAAAAAAAAGGTCTCGTATTTCGTGACCTACCCATGTCAAGAGACTCTCGCATAGTTCCATTCTGTCCAACGACTCTGAGGTACTCATAGCAACTTTGCGTAGACTTGGCGTTACAATCTGAAACAAGATGAGTAGTCAGTCGCCGTACACCCCAGTCTCTTGGCCAATACTCAGGTTCGCTGCTTTAGCCGTTTGGCGTGTGCCAGAGGCTAGCTGGATGGGCGGAGTTAGCAAGCCATTTAAAGGCGAAGTCCATTGAAAAAAAGTAGATTTTCCTGCTTTTCTGTAATGTAAAGAGTAAGCAATTTAATTATTACTGTTTAGAAGAAAATTGCATCCGGTGTGCACAGAATTAAATTTGCTAAGCCTGTCACATAGGGATGACTGATTGCAAAAAGAAAATAAAAGTGAAATGAATCTTTTAACATTCCAGTCAAGTGGTCTGCTCTTCTATTTACAGGCGATTATTCGTTCCATTACGTTCAAAGAAAGATCTAAAGGCCTATTTAATGCGAGTTAGTAAGACCAATCAATGACTATATAATAAATGAAAAAATGAAAACAGTTGGAGACCTATTCAACAAAAGTTAAGAAAACACAATTCTGAGAGCTCTAACATTTGAAACATAAATTCCATATTTAAATGTATTCGAAATCTGTATCTGTACTTTATTTGAGTATTTCGGAGGCTTTCGACCTTTACCCCACTCCATTTTCAAGCATAAATCCACATTTTTTACTCCACTACATTTATTAAAGTTTTGTTACAGTAGTTGCTGTGTTTTTTTAATTGGATTTATTTTTCTTATTTGTCAAACCAAGCCACACAAGAGAAGCCAATCCCTTACACTGCACTCCTTACTATACTATGTAGTCTCTAATAAAACTGTTCTCTTTTAGTTTTTGTAAACTGGTCTCAGATTCATTGAGTATTCAATGGCAGAAAAAAAGGCATATTTCATGCCATGTCATTGACTCTGCTACACATGGGCGCTGAATATAAGTGCTTTAACTTTTAATACTTTACTTTTAAGGTCTAGTACCTAGGTTTATTTGCTTCTACTTAAGTAGAAATGTCAAAGTGGTAGGCAAACTTTAACTTTTAGTAGAGTGATGTTGTGTTATTGTATTGATGCTTATATTTAAGCATAATGCTTGAGTACCTCTCCTTCCACTGCCGATGATATCTGAAGACTTTTTGACAGGGCCTACAGGCACCCTGTATTTATGCCATAATCAAGGAACTAATAAAGTTATTAAGTTCCTTGGAGTAGTACTTCATCCTCTCGCTTTGCTACGCTCTCTTTGGCAACGTCCGTCTACGTGAGACGTACGGCGCTGTGATTGGTTGACTATAGTTCAGACGCTCAGCTGACAGCTCTGATAGCTGTAACCAATGAAAATTGTAGACGGAGAGATTATGACATTTACACTGCAGATAAACGGAGGTTTTGTGAGGTAATTGTTGATATAACCTGTGGCTGGTTTTACAGAAAGATTTATCCTTTGGTTCATTAACACAATTCATTTACAAACGCGAAGGCAAATTCAGGGTGTTAACGCACGGATCCTTCAGGGGCGGAAAGTGGGTGCGCTCCTTTTGTTTGATACACACGCGGCATTTGCCACGTATGAGCACAATAATAAACAACACAAGCACCGTTGCTCTCGTGTTGCAGCAGTACCCATATAGGGTACAATGACTGCACAGTTGCCGATGGAGTGCTAAATATATCAAACACCGTCTCCAGTTTATGTTTACAAATGTGGCACATGCGTGCATTGTAGATTTAGTCTGTAGAAGGTTTCTCATCTATGCATGAAGAAGTAATAGTGGGCGTAATGAATGTGAATGTTTTTTTTACAATATATAGTTGATAAGTAACTCGAGGTCTAGACTAGTCAATACATGCATGATCCAAGCCACATACATTGCAGCTGTTGGTTATTCTGGTCGAAATTCCATCTGAAATTATACATACAGCTTAACCTGATAATATAGGTAATTCCACTCGCGTTTTTGCTCCTCAGCCATGCCCTAAAAAAGGGAATAGGGCTGACATATGGAGCTGGAGTCATACTCATGCATTTCAATTTTTGTTCCATTTTGTCCTTCCTGTTCAGGCTGCTATTGGTGTACGTGCTACCTGCACACAGATTTGGTTTATGAGACACAGAATGCAAAATTAAATGCTTCAGAATTCCCTTTTCCCTCTTCTTCAGAGTTGTGTGTCCAGATTGGAAAATAATATGCAATATTTAGTGTTTTCCTAAATGGAAAGCAAACATTGTATTTATTGAAGGATTGCTGCAAAGGTACTTTGTGTATTAGCATAGTTAACAGTGGTGGCAATCAAGGTCCTTTGAATAAAGTCATACAAAAAAAAAAAAAAAAGATTAGAATATAAGAGTTAAATTAGTCATATGGAAAAACTACCTGTCTTCTGTTCAAATATCTGCTTCCTCCAGTGGAGGAAGTGCCCTAGGACTGCCACATTCTCAGCTACTTTAATAAACAGGTTGAAGTAGCTGCTGTCTTTGGCTTTGTTATGTGTTTATATGGCCCAACAGGAATTTTGTTTTGATCCAACAAAGAAGGCCAGGAGGATTCTTCAAATACCGTGAGCTTTTCCAGGGCATAGTCTCAGTAGAGGACCCTCCACTGTAATCTTTTGAAAGATGAGAGAGAAAGTGAGCATCGTGAATTAAAATGTGTAGGTGTTAACTTTTAAGAGTAGAGAAAAGTCACATCTTTGCGTCACATACTGTGTCTTTCTACTGAACCGTTGCAAAAGGTAGTTTTGCTTTCCGGCTTTTCAACAAGCACTGCGTCCATCTGATCAGGGCAGAGCAACTTTATGTACTTCAGACCAATTTAAACCAATTATTGTATTGGCCAAGATGTTATGACTCAAATTAAGGTTTTTATTTATTTCTGCTGTCCAGCTCAACTGAAATAAACTGTTCCTGGACACCTTTGCATAAACAAAACAAAATAGAAATGATCTACAGTATCAAATCACTTTTATCCTTCAAAACTAATTTCAGTATGTAACATCTGAAAAATTTGATTCCATCTCCAAAACTGCCTTGTAAATAGCTTTAAAAAAATCACAATTGTTTAACCATGTTCTGATGATTAGAATTTATTATTGTCATGTTTTCACATAGTAATAAACATTTTGGGAGAAAATTCTGCAAATGTATATTTCACCAATGCAAATGCCCTCTGGCTGTGCAAACAGCTACAGGGCAAGACTCTCACTTTACACGTTTTCAGATTCACAGCAGCATGACCATTTATAACTCATAATACATACACTGACTTCGGTCCAGTGATCACAGTGTTGTTGGCTGCCCACGTGTCCTCGATGAAGAAGTAATGAGTTCACTTGTAAATCCATTTCCATTTTGCCAAAGAATCGAAAGGGTTTATTAAAAAAAAAATGTAGTATCGTGAAAAAATATGAGATGGCTGATTAAGTTTATGCATAATCTGAACAGTAGAACACAGCACATTCATTCATCGATTCATCTCCTCTTTTCCCTTAGTCCTTTTTAAGGGTTATATGATACTGGATCCAGGGAAACACTAAGCAGGTCACCAGTGGCTTGCATGTATTTGTAACGTGTGAGGAAACCCAGGCAAATTTGAGATCATTTAAAGTACAAGTACAAAGGAGAGGGAGTGAACGCTGCCTTCCTCTGTCCTTTTTCTTGTACATGCTAATTGCCATACCACCATGACACAGCAGCATGACACAGCAAGCAGAAACAGGTTTAGGGGGAGACTATATCACTGAATCACAATTTTATTGTTTAATGTTGAGAATAACCTTTGCATCAAAGTGATTATGAATGTAGAAATTGTAACTGGAACTGCGTGGGAGTTTTTCTTTTCTTTCATAATTCAAATGTAACTTTTTTGCTTCACTATTTCTAACCTATCAACTGTAAGATGTAAAACATATCAGCTGAATCTAGACAAATGTAATATTTGCACATAAACTGAGGTGTGGATCATGTGGCTGGTCTTTCTGAACATTGTGAGCCACAGGTTGTGGCTCTTATGTCCTATTTATTAAGAGCTACTCACTCTCAGACATCCATTCTGGACTGAAATATTAATGTGAAATAAATGGATCACTTCTGAACACGTAAGTATGTGCTATAGTCCTTCCTACCAAACATTTTCAGATGAGATTACTTTAAGGTCTGTGGGAAGCATCTGGGAAAAAATAAATAAATAAATACACTGAAAGATGTTAATTTATTGATTTACTGATATGTAATCTATGTGCCTGTTTTCCTCAGGAAAGTTGTTTGATGTGATTTGCATAAGCAGTTGAGAAGAATAAGATATTGTGCAAATATTTACATAACAATCTAGCTATTTATCATTCAACTAAATGCATTGCAACATACAGTATAAATTTACTAAAATAAAAACTGATTTCATTTTTTGTGTGATTTCCTTTGAAGCAGATAATGGAAGCACTTAACAAGCTTTGGGGTATGCATGGTGTTATTCATCCACTGACTTTGAGATTTTTTAGGATTATGCAAGATCCTAGTAGGTAAAAAATATCTGAACCCAAAATATTTCTAGAGTGGTAACCCTCAAGTTAATTAGTGAACATTCATAACCTGAGCTGGTCTACATTCAACATAACTTATGATGACTGTCCTTTGCCTTTGGTTTCTTCATCTTTTATGATCCCAATGGATGCGTCGATTGTTACACTCTGTATTTCCAAAATACTGCCCTGACTGGAGTCCAGTGTACCCTCAGTTTACAGACACTGATGCATGCAGAGATTTAGCCGATATGGTCAATAAATGCATTATAATCCAGGTGATTTTACATCTAGCTCTAAAACCACGAAAAAAACAGCAATGTGTATTAAGTCCTTCTAAATATGCATAGCACTGTCACCAGGTTACATAACTCAGTGCATCATTACCCTTTGCAGGGCATCACTGTGTTAACCATGCAGCCCCAAGCAACGGCTTTTTTTTTGCAAGGGAACAGTAAACTTTTTTGTGTGTGTTTTCTGTGCGAGGAACAACCTTGGTACAGCAGGCTGCCCTGGTTGACTTCATGAAATGGAGATACTGTCACTGTTATACTGGAGAACTTGAGAAGTGAAAACACAATAATAATACATAAATGTATCCCTTTTGATAAATGCATATTAACATATGACCCTAGTAAATCCAACTGTAGGGAAGCCATAAGTGTAAAATACAATTACACTTTAGTCACTGTCCTGCAGACTGAACCTTAACTCAAAATGTAATACATCACATTCCATTTATTTATTTTTCTAAATTGTCATTTAATATTTAAAGCTCTGACATTTAATCTGCCATAAATGCTAGGCTGTAGAGAGACTGGTAGCAATGCTAGTCAAATGTGTCCTACAAGTATCTAAATGGGCCAAAAGAATCTGTATGGCTTACTGTGATGTTGGTACAAAGTGGATAACCAGAACAGAAGGTCCCAACACATTCCTCCTCAACGTTTTGTAGTATCTTACTCCACTGGCACTGCCTTGATTCAATCTATATATTAGCAGTGACCTATATTTACAAAATCAACGCAAATGACAAATCAAAGTCTGTTCCTAACTTCACAAAAGTCAAAAAATGACAACCCAGTCTGTTAAGTAGACCCATGGGAGGAAAGCCGCATGATTGATAACCATCCCTCAGGCATTTATTCAGTTCTTCAAAGTCCATAAAGTGTCTTTGCCTCTCCAGAGGTTCTTTGCCTGATATGATCCAACTGGGCCCCGTTTTCAGCTGAGTGCCTAGCCATTCAGTCTCTGTGTAACCACCTCTCGATACATGATGGAGATGTAAACAAAGAGGAGTAGGATGACGAAGAAGTCATCCATGAATCCTAGGAGACCGAAAAGCGCCTCAGGGAGGAAGTCGAGCGGCGAAGCGAGGTAGGTGATCGCACCGACCAGGCAGAGAAGGATCCGGATCCTGAACATCCAGAAGAGGCCGCCCACTGAAAACATTTCCCTAAAGGCATGACGGAGCAGGGTGGGCACATCGCGCAGCCTGTCCATCAGCTGGAGAGACAGAGGGAGAGAAAAACCTTAATTATTATAGATGTCTGTCTCTCAATTTTTAATATGCAACACAAGTTAGTATCCCATCTACATACTAGACATGCCACAGACATGCCATTCTATCATACAATCATAAATACCCAATGTTTCCTTCTTTTTGTGAAAATCTCTTGTGATCATACTGAAGGGCAAAGTATAGATACTTTAACATGTATAACATGTTTCAGGTTTTGTCCTGCTTGGCAAAATTTTGGGCAAGCCAGTTCACTTATGAATTACAGCTGACAAGTTAATGTGTCTCTTCTGATCCTTTTAGCTATTTAAATGAGTAAAACTGGAGTTGCAAAGCTAAAGAATACTTCAGTTATGACAGTATTGTGTTAAACTATGACAGAAACTGGTGTGAATAAAATTAAATTGGAGTAGAAGGGGAATGGGTTAAATTGGATGAGATGACAAAGCCAAGCCTGGTGCACTGAAGGGCCACCTGAGCCTCTGTGAGTCAGGAAAAGCCATAAAAGTGTCTCAACATAGATATGAAGAACACATTTTAATATGCATATGGTATACAGTGAGTCCTAATAACCTGTAAATAATGCTGCTTAAACTTTAGAAGTGGCTGTAGTAAACTCACCGATCTGGGCTGTCCTGAGAACCTGCGGTTGTAATCGTTGATGTCTCTCAGGATAAGCTGGGGCTCTGCCTCCCCGTCCTGGACCCTCTGAGGTGACGCATGCTCATGAAAGAGAGGGAAGAGCAACGTCACCTGGCCAAGAAAGAAGAGGTACGAATTATAATTATGGCAACACTAACAGTAACAATACAAATACAAATTGTTAATGGGAGCTATCTGAGGAGGGATAATAACATCACTGGCATTCACACAAATGCTCTTGGTGACAATGGATGTAAGAGGAAAATAAAAATTTCCATATCGTTCTCCATTATTGTAGAAACGATACATACTTAGCTTGCCAAGAGAAATCAAATAAGAGAAAATAATAAACTGTAGAAGAACTGCTCTCACCATTTGTCTGCAGATGGGGCAGTTAATAGCTCCCAGCCAAGTGCCATATCTCCAATATGCTATAATACAGGAACCTGCAGAACAAAACAAAATAAAGCTGAACTTCATGGGTGAAACAAGAACAAATATCAAACTAATAATTATATCAATCTAGGACATGTATTCCTTAAATGTGCCTTGCTTAATTTGTGTTGTTGTAAACCAGCAGAATTGAATTCCATATTTCCATTCCTCATATTTCTGCTATTAGTTTTGCCCAAACTTTGTCAGAGAACTACTTTCAGCTAAAACCTCTGTAACTTTAAACCTTGAGAACAAACTAAGTTTCCATTCATTCTGTTCAACCATACACCATAAAATGTCGAGCACACATTTTAGCAATCAGTAATTGGGGGGAAAAATCTCTCTAATCAGCCCTAATCTCCCTGGGTATTAACCTCTCGAAGGAAACAATCCAAACTAGCTCAATTTTCTCTAACAGGAGAGCTGGCAAAACAGATTATTTTCAACAACAAATAGTAAATAGAACATTGTTAAAAATGTGTTTCCAGCAGAAACAAGAGTCAATTGTTCTTAACATTTCACAATGTGACAAAACTACAAGTATCTATACACCAGTCTTACCACAGAAGAGATGTCCACAGTTGGTCTCCACAGGCAGAACAGCCTGCTGTAAACATACAGGACAGGACATGTCTGTGTAGTACTGCTGCCTGGCCTCTGACTGAGGATTTTCATCCTGGCATGAAGAAATAAACACGTTAAAATATGTATGAGGAATATCAGAATTCTTCCTTGTTGCAAGCAAAAATGTTTCCTTGGAACAAATGCCTTTTTTTCTTGTTCTTGTTTGGAAAACATAAATTGAGCTAATCAGTCAGTAGTGGCATAGTATTACTGTTAGTTAGGTCAGCTGATGCCACGTTTTCATGCCAGAAAGCAATGGTAACAGTGTCAAAGTTACACTGTGATTTTGAAAGTCAAGAATCTTTCTTTTTAGCTATTGTTCTTTGACGCCTTGCTAATTATTATGTTATAAACCTTATTTATTCAAAGTGAAAATATGCTAGTTTATATTTTAGAATGAAAAATGTGTTCTATCCATGATGTAAGTATAGTTTTGTTTACTGTTTTGCTACATTGCAACACTCATATCTAACCCATCTTTCTATGTAAACTGTGCGTGACTAAAAGGTTGTCAGCAGCTGCTTACCTGCTCTGTCTGGAGCTGCTGGCGGACGGCTCGAACATGCTCCTGATTCTCTGGATGAATGTTCTGCTGCTCCTCTCTGCAAAAGGTCAAATAGAAGACATTCAGCATAACAAATCCCCTTGGCTGAATTTAATACCATAGAGTCACACAACAGATATGACAAACTGGTGGGACTCTGAGTTTAATGAAATGGTCGAAAGTCACTGCCACTTCAGTGGTATTTGGCAATTATATCTTCTTTCATTTTCACAACCGGTTAAACTGTCATATTAGAAGAGCAGCGACTGTTATGTATGCTACTGAAAATGATGTTTCTGAAAGCTTTGACATTATTTGGCTGTGATGAGTCACTTGTAAGGGGTCAGCTTGGCAGCTAATAGCTACAATGAGCCAAAGACTACTTCACAAGCTTCCATCATCTGAAATACCATTTCTATTGACAGAAATTTCTGTGAGTAGATCCAAACAAAAAGCACTTAAAACTGTGAATCCGTTTTTTAACAACACCATAAATTCACTCTGCGTTCTGTCCCAAATTACCTGCTTTACATTTACAACACTGTAACAAACACAATATTTTTTCTAAAAAAGCAATACCATTTAAACAATTGATGTTGATAACATATAAACACATAAAATACTAAATGGGCTTTATTATCTCTTTGTAAAATGATTTAGTAAATAGACCTTCAGCAATTACTGAGCATTCAGATAAAAGTGGAGCCCAAAAGTCTGCATTCCCTACTAAGAACTGGCTGTTTTAATCATTTATCAGAATTGGATGACTTTGAGGACTTTCCCTCCAGTCAGCAGACCTCAACCCTCTGAACATCTTTGGCAACATTTGGAAGGGGAAAAGTCAAAACACACTGTATCATCACAAGACACTCTCTGGATTGCTCTGAACAGAGCTGGAATAATGTGGACCAACTACAAATACCAACAAAATTTGGGCTTAGACTGATTTAATTTTAAGTGTCATTCGATTAGAAAATTGTATTCGTTTTTTGACAAACAATTAAACAGTAGAGTTCTTTGTAGTTGACTTTTGGACCCCACTCACTGTAGATCAAATAAAACTGGAGGATCTCCTGCTACCATCAGGGCACTGCCAAATGTGGCCACCTCATCACAACAGCCAATGAGGAATGTATACACACAGGCAGAGGCACAGAAGACACAGGGGAATGGCTAAGCTAGGCTGATAAAAGAAGCTCAGATTACTTTTTGTTTGAATTGCAGTACAAATTATGGTCACATTTGCTAAATTAATGGTTGTTTTGCCTGTGCTAAAGAAAAGTAAAACTAGGCTAATTGTGGAGATAGGTTTAGTTATAGAAGATGGAGGTAGTGTTGAAGCTTTGGTGTTCATCAGTATAAGATCATAGCAGTTATATGGTTGACTACGAATTTCCAACCCAGTAGAAATTAATTTTGACAATGTGTCTCTCCAGAGAAAAACTACACAATTCATGAGAACATGAAAGTTTGTGACAATGTTTTCCATAGACTTAAACCTGAATTAATGACGTACCTGCACAGCAGAGTCAGCAGGCCTCCCAGGAAGGTGATACTGAGTACGACGACAAACAGCACCTGGTTGCTGATCCCCTCAATGAGGGTGTCCTCATCTTGGATCAGGTAGTCCAATTCCCCACAATGATTGTCCTCCATCACACACACTCATAGCCTAAAACACTGAAGAACAAAAAAAAAATCTATATCCATATATTTACGACCAAACAGTGTGAGACAATATGAGACTGGAATCAAGAACTTGCTCAATGACTAAAATGATTCACTTATTTCAAAATCCTGTCAATAGACTAATTGATTAATCAACTAATCAACCCCATGAATAGCAGCTGTTATCCCTTGTCACAACAAATGGGGATCCAAATAAACTAAACTAATAATTTCAGCACTGGTCCCAAGTGTCCATTAGTAAGTCACTGAACACTGTTGGTGACCCTACACTTCAGACACCCCTGTAGAGTGGTACAAGAAAAAGAAACTTCAGTATAACCCTATGAATTTGCCTATAATCTTGTCGTGCTATAGATTATTTGATACATAAGATTATGCATAAGGTCATATTCAGAGTTTTGATTTAGTCTCAAATCACCATGCGCCTGCTATCAATCTTAAAGACTAAATGAATTTGATGACTGTTTCTTTCAACTTTTTTTTCCATTAAACTCTACGACCTAAACCATAACAGTGTGAAGCCAGATAAAATGCATGACTGGGATCAATGTGGGTGGAGCTACAGCAGCAATTATTCATGTTATTTCACGAACAATCCAATGCATTTCGATGAAGTTTGAATGAAAAAACACAAAATTGTCAATTCCACTATGGAGCTCAAAATAACTTATTTCACTGATTTCTTGAAGCAAACAGTGACATTAAGTAGCTAGCAATTAAGGGAGTTGCCTATATTTGGTTATGCAGATATAAGGTGAGAGGATCACTGCATGGCATAATTATAAAGTGGATTTACTTGTTAGTCAACATTATTGTAACGTAGCGTAACGTAATGTCATCTGTCACACCTGCAGCTAGCGAGCAACCTTGCTAATGTCAAATGTTAATCACTTACTGTCAACTAGGGATTACACACCAACCTGTCAGCATTGAAAATACCTTAACAACTGTTAAGGTTTCATTCCCGAAATCCTCGCACACTATCACGCCGTAGTGCTGGAGTTTGCCATGAACTTAAATTACCCCTCTCGTTGCTACTAGCTAGCTTTAGCCTGACGTTGCCATTCATTTATCGATACGAACGTTATCGAACGTTGGCAGCCCACACACACACACCACTGTTTGCCTCCGGAAGCTACTCGATCACCAAACTGTAGTGTTATTAAACACAAGTGTCATGCCACACACCTTTAGTCTAAATCCAAACGCAACTGGGCCCGTTATGTCTCTAATAATAAACAAACCTTCCTACTTCGCAAACCAACGTCTTCAGTTTCCTTTTTGCTGTACATCCAAAGAGTATATCCGTCACACAGGAGTGTAATCCATCCGGCAGTGGCGACTTTGCAATTCAATGCAATACATTCGATGAAGGGGCGGGATCTAAGCATGACTCACCAATAGGAAGTCCAATCTATGCTTTGGTTTCCACCATGCTAATCAATCAATGTTGAAATGTGTGTTTCCAACTACGCATAGGTCTATTTATAGTTATTTATTTATCTATTTAGTGATATTGACAACATGTTGATATTGATCACAGGTTCAAAGTCGAAATTGATGTACCGTTTAAATGTGAAGTCACACAATGTAAAAGCGGATTAGTACTCCCCCTGCGGCTGGCTACACCTAAACTCCTAAGCCTTAGCTAACAACGACACCTAGTGGAGAAAAAAAATACAATCTTCCCCATTTAGTTTTATTGTAGAAACTATATATAATTAATTAATTCACTAGCTATTATACAATGATGAGGTAACAATTTATTTTCAAATGTAAAAAATGAAATGCAACAGGGTTTATCGCATTAAATAAAAAAATATACAATGCAGTATTTTATGTAATGG
>OMLF01056657.1:0-14998 GCA_900302615.1 Holocentrus rufus | reverse complement strand
TGCTAATTAAAATGTGTAACAGTTTCAACTTAGTAGCTGCCTTACCAAGCTTATTTTTGTGCCTATTCCTTGGTTTAAAATACCGTGATATACCACTAGTGATAGCAAAAACAATTTTTTGTTTGCTTTTTGTTGTTTTTGTGAACTGTTTCATGTCCTCATTGGGAATCTGCTTTACAGCGTCTTTTCATGTGATTTCACTCAAATTTATTGTCTTTTATTAAATCTTGACAAAGAATGCCAAGAATGACGATAAGGTTTTCAAAGTCAAAGCGCCTCTATCTTAATTAATAGTGAATTTTTGCAGTATCTCGGCTTATTTCACTTGCAAGACAAATAAATTTGCCTGAAATGGGTGAAAAAATCATCACTCATCACTGAAGTGTTGTTCAGTTTATGCAAGCCTTGTCTTCATTGATCTGACATGCACTGCATTTTAATTATGCACTGCATCATGACATTATGTTTACATTTTAGACCCTCAACTACTGGATTCCTTAGTCGATAGATCATGGCAAAGATTGATTTGCAAGAGTTGAGTAATAAAGGAGTGAAAGGAATTACAGCTGAGTGATGTTGAGAAATATTCACAGAGGGTTAATTTGGTAAATGTCTGAGTGGGAGTAAGCAAAAGACATTAGATAATTTTGTGATCTTACCCTCTGTGTTGGTGTATGTTTTGCTCTTTGCAGTGTAGCTCTAGGGGCCAGGGAGAGAAGGAGATGTATACTCTGGGAATCACCAACTTTCCCATCCCCGGAGAGCCTGGCTTCCCTCTCAATGCCATGTACGCGAAGCCTGCCAACAAGCAGGAGGAGGGTAAGAACCAATACTGCAAACTATAAAGCAAAAAGGACACATGCTCTGTTAAGAGCTGTCTGAGGAGATTTACCAAGAATTGAGAGAAAAAAAATAACATCTCACAGTTTTATTCACCGTCTCCTAGGATATGAATCTGCACATAGCAATGACATTTTAGCGCAGAGTCACACAAATGCTGTTTCACTGCCCTGCACTGAATTGGCAAGAGTCCCCTTCACCCATCTAACAGTACAGGCAGTGCTGGGCCTGAACTAACAACAAGCCAAAAATAGCAATGCTGACCTGGGCCCAAAAGCATTAAGGGTCTGAGATTGGAAGTGCTAATATATGCATGTTTGTGTGGGTGTCGGCCTTAATTATTGTCCTTATATCAGTGCTTTTATTCTTGAAAGCTTAATGGATGTTCATTCATGCTTAGAGATGATGTGTAGCAAGATGTGTGCCTCTAAAGTGACATACGCCCAAGCTGGCCTGGCTCAGAATAATTTTTCCTTCAAATAAGTAAATGTTAAAGCTGGGTAGTCTGCAAAGTGACCACCAGGGTCCACAGCATCATTATTGCTATACCTTAGGTCCATATCAGTCATGACATTACTGCCTGATGTACAATACAGTGCTGCTTGTAACACTCAAAAGCTACACAGTGTAGTCGTTGACATTTGCATGATAGTGATGTCGGTGGCTGTGAAATCACGAGGTGATTATAACAACGCTGGCTGTGTTCCCTCTCCAGAGACTATGAGGGCGTACCTCCAGCAGATCCGCCAGGAGACCGGTTTGAGGCTATGTGACCGCGTGTTTGACCCCCAGACAGACAGACCCAGCAAGGTGAGAGAGTTATACCTGCACTCATCCACTTAAAACATAAAGCCTTTTCAAGCCGAGTATGTGAGAGTGCTTGTACCACACGGTTGGCTGTTTGAATCTTGGTAAAGGTGACAGACAAACATAAAGGAGGGTCATGTGAGATGTAATAAATGTTATGTGTAAAAATGGAAAATTGCCAGTGCCAGTGCTCAAGTAAACTTTGTTCACAATGTAACTACAAACACAGTGGCTTTATAATGGTCACTCAGAATAAAGGTGGTTGCTTTCTGAACCTGAAAGCGCTATAAAAAAAAAAACATTGCGCAACCAAAACATCAAACAAGTTATGGTTTGCAGCCTCTAGGCACATTTGTTTTGATGACAGATGCATAGATACCACAGATTGTAAGAGTTATACAAAATTTGAGGCTGAGGGGGAAAATACATCGGGGAACATCTTGGCAGAGATGCTCACTCAGCAGGATGGATGTTTGTCATAAGAAATGCATCGTTTTCTGCAGCTGTAAAGATAAAACATGTACATCCTTGCTTTCTATCTGCATCCTGAATCTGGTCAGTTCATACAACATAAAGCAAACTCTTACTCTGCAAGGATTTGAGCACTTGATGCATGTTAAATTGCTCTCTGTCCTCTCTGAATTGGCTTGATGGATGTTGTTCATCTTGCACATCCGGTATAATCACATGTTGAGCACAGTTTTCAGGCCAGAGTTCTCAGAAATAATTTTCACAAGGTAATCTTTGTCCTCTTGACCTGTGATAAAAAGATTCATGTTGGTGCCAAGATGTTCTCTGTAAAATGCAGCCATGGGTAGTTAGAAGAAATTTCCTGAGCTGTTGTGTTGTTTCTTTCAGTGGTGGGTGTGCTTTGTGAAGAAGCAGTTCATGAACAAAAGCCTGTCAGCTCCTGGACAGTAAAGGCCTGCAGACACCCTGTTTCTATCCTACACGTGCAAGATGGATGGATTTTCTTTCTTTTTTTCGTTATTCATTTATTTTTCTGGATTTTGCTTTTGTGTGGCTAAGAAGATTTTATACTGAATATGAGTCCTAGGATATGACCTTGCCTGTCTGGTTGTTAATCATATTGAGCTGGTGCTTAATTCAATAAAGCAATCATGGAGATTGGAAATAAATATGGCACTTTATTTTGTCCTTACTGGACCTCACTTAGCTAAAACCAAATAGCTCATATTGACCCTTGATAAACTGCAACCCTGAAGGAAATTGATGTATTATGAAAAGTAGTAGTTCAATCAGTCATATATAGGGATGTCATGAGACATTGATAAATTACAACCAAGCCAATAGCAAAACTTTTAAAACAATACTAATGCTAGTGTTTTTAGTCTATAGCCTGTATGTTTAAAAAGTTGTGTAATCAGTACAAAGTTTTTTTTCTGAATCATGGAATTTCACTGGTATTGATATCAATAACCAAATGGTAGACATGACAGGATTTAAAAAAACCTACACACCAACTTTGGGTTGAAGGCCCACTCAATCAAGTGACGGGTGGAGAAATTCCACACAATGAGTCAAGAATATCCACACTGAGCTTTATTGCTTGTTTTCACAATCTTAACATATTCATATGATGTCATCAATGGGTAAAAGTTCACACATTGTAACTCATCCAAAAACATCCTTACCAAGAACATAAAAGTGCTATATAGGAGACCCTTTAATCGTGGTTGGGCTTGGAATTGCTACTAGACTATGGCAACACGCACGACCTCTCACATTAGAAAGGTGGAAGCACTTTTCTCTGTACATGTGCAATGTTAAAATGTATGACATTTTCTCCAAGGGAATACAAACATGGACAATTAACTTGCCTTCTATGGTACAGTTCATAATATTTACATAGATAAAAATACTGTTGTAGCATTGATCTTCATTACAAAAAATATTTATTGGTGTCATGCTTCAATTCATAGCTTTTTGGTTTGTCCAAAATCATTTCATGGACTCAAAACAGAAGAGAAGCCTCCTGATGCAGACATCACTGAAGTTTCCTTTGCTTGCAGTGAACAAATTTAAGGCAGCATTGTGTGATAGCTTCCCCTTAAGAGAAGGAATACTTTCTCTGCAGCACCGCAGAGGTGCAGGGACAAGGAAAACCGTTGTTAGTCCTCCATCTCTTTAATGAATGCAAATACTCCAAACTCCAAAATTGCATAATTTATGACATAACTCTAGAGTGGATGGCTCAGTGTGGCAGGTTGAAAATAAAGAAAGAAAAAAGCCCTTCAAAACAAATGAGATATGCATCTTCAAACATTTGTAATCTAAATAAATAAAGAGTGAAGTCAGGTGAGAAAATGGGTATTATCAAAGGGGGATATTTTCTCTGCACATTCACCCGGCAGAAATCTGTTGAATATTTACATAACATGGAGAACAGCAGGCATAAAATACCGATGATTTGCTGGAAACAGTTTGTGGTTTCATCTTGGGGTTGCACTAGTTTTCTGTGTATCCTATGGATTCGGATGAGAAATCACTAAAAATTCAGCACAAGCTGCTTATACTGTCGTTTTTGTTGGTTAAGAAATGCACTGGACGCTGAAGTAGATGTGAATACAGTGGTGGCAAAAATATGCAGGAATGAATAGTGCCAGTTATTCTCTGTGTTCTCAAATAACCTGAATTCAGTCGATTTAACATGCTAAGTGCAGTGTGTTGAAAAACTGTCCAAAAATTAAAAAAGCGCTACATAAACTTGAACAATAATCTAAGTGAAGATGTACTAAGGACCTCTACAAGCTTTTGATGAAATGTAAAAGTAAAACAACACCTCAGGCAGTGTGAAAGTCATTGTTATGCAGCTGTATATAGAAATACAAACAATGGCTCTCACACTTACACTAGCAGAGAAAAAAAATGACTGCTTAACAATGTCCAAATATTCTTTTAAAACCACAGCCAATGGTACTTAAGTATTCATGGCTTTATAAACAGATTTCCCATGTGTCTTACTCTTCTGTGCGAGGCTAGTTGACACTGCAAAAGTTCTGCCAAGTGGTTTTCCTAGCTGACTTAAGTGCAAACCCTAGTTCAGTCTCCTGTTGATCAGCTCCAACCTGAAAAATAAAACAAAACATCACTGTCACTCAGTCATCTTAATGACAATACAAATAGTATTTTGGTAGCACATGTGTGAAGGCATGTACAATATTGACAATGCCACATAATTATTTGTGAATACAATGTAAGAGAGACAGATTCAAAGATATTCTAAGCTCAGGACCAGGCTCTAAAATTTGTTTTTAAAATTCCAGATAATCTGTAATGTAATCGGCATCCCAATAGCTGCTCCTAAACTAGGTTATAAACTTTCCTAACAGCCCTCCAAATTTGAATACGACTCACACACCTCATTAATCAAACATTTCTTTCGATTTCTTTCCAGCTCGCAAGTACATCCCACTTTCAAGGTTAGATCAGATACAATGAAAAAATGTAAAGTCTGCACATTGAAATAAATAGCTCCCAAAATTTATTAATGATGGCCATTTTGATCTCTCCAGGGTCTTCATCAGAATAAATCAACTGGGAGGACGCACGCTCTAATACAACCACCATAGGCGGAGACAGTACAAACGTTTTTTTCATTGTCTCTTTCAGTCCAGCACTTGTGTTTGGATGTTTGTGCGCCGTCTTTTCAGTTAGATCAGATATAAAACAGGTAGCAGTACTTACTTTAAGCTGACAGGAGTGAAGCCTTAGTCATAAGTCATCTCCTGACTCTTCCGGACACAGCGTGCCACTTTTCTCTTGAACTCTCCCGTTGGATCCTCCCTCCACTCTTTCTGCAGGGTACCCCAAAGCAAATAAGTGGTGCATTAATGATTTCAGTACATATTTGCATTTTGAGCTTCAGTTTCCAATTTTATTAGTTATATGTAAGTTAGCCCAGGTTCAACGGGTACAATGAAATGTTTTGGAAAAGAAAACAGGTCAGCTCAGTGATAAATGATCTGGTCTTATGAAATATAAGATTAAAAACAATTACATCAGTGGAAGGAGATAAATAAATAAATAAATAAAGCACTATATACATATGTATAAAACAGTAAAAGTAAAAAAACAAAACAAAACAAAAAAAAAAACTAAACTAAAGTAAAAGTAAAAAAAAAAAAAAAAAACATGTTTCAGTGTAAAAGCAGTAATTTTTATTTTATTTATATTTATCTATGGTGGATGCTGTCCATCTGGTATTAGAACTACCCAAAGTAAGTAAGACTGTTATAGCACTTACAGCTGCATCCACATTGGCAGGAGAGTCTCCATTGGGGTCTGCTAACATGGAGATAACACTGATCATGATGGTCTCCACTGTATGGATTGGAAGCCAGCGCTCCTCGGGTTTCTCATAGCCATACTTGTCCTCTCCAGGCTCGTGCAGAATAGAGATGCACACATCTCCATTTTTTGCCACTGATGGAAAACAAAAGGAAATATAATACACAGAGATGACTAATATGCTTGTTTGTACCAAGGCAGCAAATTTTCAATTTTAGTGTTTATTTTTCCAGGTAATTTCCTGCAATTTTCCAGGTGAATTTGTTCTCATGCTATGCCACAATCACTCAAGTATTGTTTTTGAACAGCATGAAATGAACACATTGACACACGGTGGTGCAGTAAGTCCTTATGATACCATGTAAACACCTTAATAATATTCTTAGTATTTCCATCAGAAATTAATGGTTGCTGCAAGCTAACATCCTGTTTTGGTGCAGCGAGAAACTGAATGAGGAACTCTATACTGCATATTACAAGGATAGCATAGTTAAGTAAATGAGTACAATTTCAAAATATCTCAAAGAACAGTGAAGTGTTAAGTCTGTCTCTTCTGGAGTCACACAGGAGTTCAAGTAAATAAAAAGAACGCTAGAGTCATGGGCTAACTACAAAATACAACGTTTGCTCACAAAATATTACCATTTATAACATAGTATAACCGTTTGATTCAGACTCATTAGAAGCACCCGTTCTTAGGATGAAAATAGCCTTTACCATTAGGATGCCAGATTTCTGTGATGAACCTCATCTTTGGAGGCCTCAGAGGGTAGTCATGGGGGAAAGTCAGGTTGGCTTTGAAAAAACCTCCCTCACTGTAAATAAGAGAACAGACGTCATGATAAGTGAGCAGAAAACAGAGCAAAAAAGGTAAAATCACTGGTCAGTAGTCACTTATTTCACTTACAACAGTGTATCTTGAGGTCCAATGACGACTACTTCCCACTGATAAATGTCATCATCATCTATAAGACCCGCAGAAAAGCCCTCCACTGGGTTCTTGTTGAGCTCTGAAAAAAAAGATTCAATTAACTTACACCAATATAGTCTGTTTTGAAGTGTTCATGATCAGGATTTTGATCAAACATTACTGAAGTCAACACGACCTATATCTGATGCTGCAAACTGTTCGGGGTCAGGGGTTTGATCCAAGATAACTTTAAACAGAAGTGATCTCAGAGTCAGTAGAGAAGTTTCTGGTGCGGGACTGAGGACAGGCATCTGACCACATTAAGCTAGTAAATATCTTTAACAGACGGGCACATGGCATGGGAATTTCGAAATGCCACCAGCAGTGATTAGCTAACACTAGCCATTAGCTAGCCGAAATGAATGCCGCAGCTTAGCCAACAGCCAGTCTACCAAACTTAAAAGCATTCCAGCCCATTAACATGCTCGCTTAAGTTGTAGAAAATGTATATACTAGATACATACTGACATATAAACTAGACCACTGAGAAAACAATCAGATAACTGTGGTCTCAGCTGACTAGCCACCTAACAAATAAGCTGTAACTAACGTTAGCTAACTTACCGGCTAGTTGTTTACGTAGTAACAGCGTGGACTGTTCGGTCATTTTATATGTCTGCTTAGCTCTGTGTAGTTTGTATTAATTGACGGTCAACACAGAGGGTCGGTAAGTAAGTACAACGATTCGTCCACGTTTCCTCTGGGCCTTGTTGTTGGCTAACACCAAACCTCTGCCACAACTCAAGTTACAAGAAATGAGAGCAGCTCTGCTATGAACCAACAACCAGCTTAAATAGACAATGACGCGTGCGCACTTCAGTGCGGTGCTTCCGGGAACTTGCGTGGGCTCGTTTCGCTTGAACGGTAAAGTTTGCTTCAAGCGCTCTCTGTCATAATTAATATAGGCACCACCCATCCCAAATCCTGATCAAACCTTAACCTTTTCCTGACAAAGATCTCTGACAGATGCAACTTTGTCATTGTGCAGCGTTTTTCATACCTCATTGTCTGATGATTTTGGTCATCCTTGACATATAGCCTTTTTGTTTACAAGTTACAGGATACTTCCATGCAGTGGCATGCACATACTGTGTAAGGAACAGGGGAGGCTATAAAATACCTTGAGATTGTTAGAGTAACAAACATGCGCAAAACATGGGGAATGGGCGTCTATTTTTTGTCACGCCATAGTACATGTAACATAGTCTATTTCTTATAGACAACATACTTAGTTTTAATGGCAGTAACATTGTAATTTACATTCCCTGAAATTGTATACATACATTGCTCATGAAATCCTGCAGATCTTGTTTGTAGTGCAACAGCATTTTCCCCAATTGTGTAGGCTATATAGGTTAAATGGTATTCCATGCATGTTATGGAGAGTTTGGCTGTACTTCCACTAGAAGTTTTTGTGTCAGGTCTGATTCCAATGTTTTGCAGGAGGGCTGAATGCTTCTTTTGGTTGCTGGCACTAAACTCTTGGCTAGTGAAAAACCGCTACTTATAGACTAAACTTTATTGACAACTTCAATTCTTTCAGGCAACACAGAGATTCAGACTAAATGGAATTCTCCATAGTATGACAAGGGTTAGGGTGGTTGGTGCCAACAAACTTCATTCCCTCTGCTTAAATGTCGGACAAAACAAATGTAGAAGAGCGGTAGCGAGTCAAAACAACCTTCTGCTGGCTACAACAATGAGTCTGGCACCAGCCACCTGATACCCCAGTTCTCCCCCATCTCTCCCTACAGGAATAACTTGAAAAAGTTAAGGTCAGCAATAAACGATCTCGTACGCCTACATAATAATAAACATCAAACTCAGTCCACACGGACTTCCACAGACAGTCAGCAGAGACAACACAGTAATGAAGGTCATTCCACCCACTTGGAATTGAGTCGCGCCCCCTCAGTTTCTTCTTCTTTTTCTGCGGAACATGGTCCCTCTTCAAGTTCCTCCAGCTCCCTCTGTTTGAATGAAAGTGTTCCCACATCATCTACATTGTCTGCCATTCCAGGGTGAATAAGATGTGCTCAGACTGTTTGTGGGTAGCTCACACATCCAGATTTCTTTCTCATGCACGTGCGTAGGACACTGGGACATAATCATAAAGGATATCCAGCACTTTGCACTTCTACACAAAGGACAAACTTTTATTCAATCAGCTAGCATTGCAGTCCCAATGGACCTTCATCAGAGTGTTAAAATGCAAGTGTTGTGAGTGCTAAAATTGTTAACACTCTGATGAAGGTCCATTGGGACCAAACATCAGTTGATTTAATAACAGTCTGTCCTATGCGCAAGAGTGCAGTGTGCAGGATATCCGCTCTGATGAACAAGATGTACTCATCAAATGTTATCCCCAGGTGACATCAGCTTGACGTACAGCTGTATGCGATGGGGCTGGCCAGGTTAAAGTAAATATGTCTCTTTTTAATGTATGCTCACTTAGAAACAAGTCATCCTTCATAAATGAGCTTATATCTGAGCACATACACTGTATGTTTGAACAGTGAAGGGCCTACAAAATGAACCCTCCCCACCATCCTATCCACAGTATGTTTCCAGGCAACATGTACACTACTGTCTCGCTGCTTATGTCTTTGCACTTCTGGCACAATGCCTAGCAAGGAATATTTTAGCTTGCAGTGGGACAGCCTCCATATTTTCCTATTCACTTATCGGTGACCTCAGATATTTGAAAACCACTGTACTGCTGAAATCCCATTCTCTTATTCAGATGGTTATACATATGGATGCCCTGAACAATACCCTGTATTTCTTGATGAGTTTTTTTCTATTGTCTGTGCCCATTGGGGTGCAGGTTGCAGGGATTTTAATCAGCACATAGATAACTCCCATGGTCTAGAGATTGATGTCTCCGATTTTGCTCTTTCTGACCATTACTGTATAATATTTTCTACCTCAGCATCAGCTTCCTTGGAGATTGTTAAGAAATATTATCTTACCTATGAAGCAGCCGAGGAGTTTATTAGGCCTCCTACCATCACTTGCCAGGTGATGAATTAGTCATCACCTGCATTAAGAGGCTGACAGGTACCCTTTATTTTATAGCACCTATCAAACTTAAGAAGGTTTAATCTAAACACAAATCTCCACAGAGAACAGAGGACCTAACTAACCAGAAACGGAGCTGCAATGTCCATCTTGACATTTACAAAGAACACCTTGCTATTTTCAACAGAGCAATTAGAAACTCTCAGCAGTCCTACTTTTCAAACTTGATAACTGACAGTAAAAATAGTCCTCTTGTACTTTTCTCAACAGTTAACAAGCTCATAAATCCTGCTTGAAAAGCTCTCCTGACACCTTCTCCACATTTAAGTGTGATTAGTTTGCATCTGTCTTCAGATTTAAAATAACAACAGGGCCAAATTTGGCCAAGGGTATTAATCGCGGTGTTTGGGAGCCCCTGTCTGGGAGCCATCTCTTCCCTTTTGACAAGACCCTGAAGCAGTCCATTGCAGTTAATGAGGAGATGCTTAAAGAAAAGTCCTTGTAACTGTAACCCGCTACATGCCCTCTTGATCCTACTCCATCCAACTTCTTAAAGAGTTTTGACTGTCTTGTGGATTTTTGGTTATAAACCACTCCCTGCTCACTGGTACCTTCCTTGGTGCACCAAAAACTGTCACTGTTATAGCTCTCCTTAAAGTCTGATTTGGCTTCTCATCCACAGTGGTGATTAAATCTGTTTATCACAAATGCTGATTGCAGAGGTGAGTTCAGAATACGCTTAGATAGTTTAGAGGGGAAGGCCACCCCAGTTCACTCCCATTCATGTTCAAAAATGTGGAAAACTGCTCTGTGAAACTTTAAAGTTCTTGTGAATACTTACCCGGCATATACAGCATAGCCTCAATTCTGCATCTATATATTTTCTTAAAACTGTAATAATATTTAGAGGTTGATTCTTGTGATCTAACAAACACACTGATTTGTTGTTGTGGCATACAAGGACGTTCCTGTGATGGAATTATACACTGAAATGTCTTGAATGACTCAATTCCAAGTGGGTGCATGTTGTGTGGGCACTGAAGGTCATTTCTTATGCTAAAATACAATAAAGCACAATCAATCTAAAAGGCATTGGGGCTTGTTCCTATATCATATAAAAGTCTGTTCCTATACTGGAGTATATTTAATCCTGAGAGAGTTAAATTTCATAGGCATGGAGGAGCAGTCCTGCACATAAAGAGATTTGTTCCTATACTTGTGTTTTTATTTTTTTTTTCTGTTAAATGTTCTGTAAAGTAGATTGCATTGCACTGGATTGTATGTAAATGAGGTTTAATTGATTGATTGATTTTAGTTTTCATTTCAGCTAATAATCTAGTATAGGCCTTTGTCACTTCATTTTTTTAGCATTTTGATTGATTGTTAATGAATTAGCTTCCAAAACCAAACCAAAGCCAAACAAATTAAAAACCAGTGGTTTTTAATTTGTTTGGCTTGTGACCCCTGAAAACAAAGACAGTCCTTATCACACGCATGCGGTTGAACAGCTCAAAGAATAATGTAATCTTTTCAGGTTGTTAAATTTGATTAATTGTAAGAGGCAGAAAACTGTTCCACATTTAATAAGAAAAAAACAAAGAAATTAAGAACAACAAAGAACAGACATGATAACACATTTGTATAAGAATTGGATTTCATCCTGTCCCATAAATCATCTCACCTGCCCCCAAAACTATGAGCGACTGGGAAGTCCAAACCAGATTGAGCACTGCTGCCACAGGCTGCATCACCTCACATGCCCCTGGAGATTAACAGTGCAGGAGACTCTCTCACACTCACTGGGGATGCAGGTTTGGATACTGGTGGCTATTCTGTATGACATTTTAACTGGCTTTTTACATTGTTTATGGCTCACAATATTTCTTTAATGTGCATTTGTTGAGGAGGAAACTTGCATAATAAGAAATTATGCTACCACTGCCTCCCGATTGGATTTCATGGGAATTCTGCTGGGCTTCTTTATAGCACATAGGAGGATTTCTTTACAAAAGGAAGAGGGTTAAAAGCTTTCACACATTTTTACAATGTCAAATGGTGGAACAAGTGAGACACCTGTGTAAAAATCACCTCCAACATATCTAGTGAATAAAAAGAGAAGAAAAACACCCACAGTGGAGGAAAACTCGCAGTATCCTTTTTATGACAGGAAGCAGTGAGGTCTATGGGAAGTGACAGTTATCTTGACCAGAGTCTCCTTTAAGAAAATTATATCAAGATACCTTCATTAAGTTGACAATGATATATTAATATTTAAAATGATGATTTAGCACCATTTGCCCTTGTGGCAATAACCTTAAATTTGACTTCCACTGCTTGTTAGTATGTAGGTTAGTGATGGGTCCTTTTTACATTCCTAGAGTTTGCACCACCCGAGTCACAAGACAATACCATTCATAAGAACAAATAAGGGTTTGAACAAAACCTGTTAAAAGCAATATTGCAGCCCTCCCAACAAGATGTTATAAATGGTCCAGGAGGATATGTATCAAAGGCTGGACTTTAACCAAGGAGGGAAAAAATGTGTACAGAGTCCTGGCCGGTGAATAATAGCAGGTCATTTGTTTTATTTGTCAAAAGGTGGTGTGTGTGTGTGTGTGTGTAGACCCTCTACAACCCTCCCTTTCCCTGAACTGTGCATTTTACACACAGGTGTGGGTGGTTTGTGGCTCCTTTCTATCCTGTATGGAGAGTTGGCATCTACATAGCACAGAGTTCATTCTTGGTCTTTGGTGGCAGGCGGTGACCTCACCTACCACCAAAGACCAGGCACCCTACTTTTCACCATTTTTACTTTTAACCATTAGAAGTCAGATTTCACAGAGGTTTAATTATTCTTTAAAGACGATTCTGTCAAGCTCAGCTGAGTTGTTTTTAACATTTGATTCATTGAGTTTTCATCTGTTTTCAATAAATTGATATCATTGTTGATACCACCTGGTCTGACACAGGTACGGTGATTTATGCCGCTGCTCCCCAATGGAGGAGGTATATTGTGGTCATAGGACCACCTAACTGGTCACAAATATTTGGCAGGCATGCACTCTCTCAAAATGATCATAACTCCATTAAAATTTGTGCATTTGAATTTTTTTTCCCAGACACATTCAACAGGCAGCATGTCTGTTGACAAAAAGTCAACATATGACTGATATGATTTTACTTCCTGCATGTGTCATTATATTAGCTCATATATACAAAAACAAATATGATGGTGATCACCCTGAGAAATAATTGTAAAGAGGTGAATGACTGAAACAGGCCTGAAGAAACACATTAAGTTTTATTTGTTCCAGCACTTCATTGAAGCTTCATCCCTTATATTAAGTAAAATATTCACACCCATGACACCATTTTATTGATTGATTCAGTTATCTATTTATTTAACTATTATTTAGCCATTTTGACATTCAGTGAAACTCTAAATTGGACCTCTATAGGAAGGCTCACACAGGATTATGGCAAAAGGAATAAAAGCATCGAATCCTGTCTACTGATAAATGACCACAACATCAAATGAAATGGAAAAACGTAGATGTCTATTGCACCATTTAAAATACATTTCTCTGTGCACATTCACATTTCTCTCAGCAGGACATATTTGGTGTCTTCGGAAATGATGGGATCTTGGATTTAAAGTGAAGTTCTGTAAAGTTCACCCACACAACTTTCGCTTGTCTTGACAAAGCCACTGGTAGATCCGGCAGATTTGAAGAGGTCAAAACATGAAGTTCCCCTCTTGAACTCCTCGAGTAACTCCTTTTGTAATTGCAGGGGGACAGACGCTTAGGCTTCAGGCTAGACCTCCAGATTTTGCTCCTCTGCAGAGCTGCGGAGAATTTAAAGGTATGGTCAGTTTTAACACAAACGTAAGAAACATTAAAACATTTTCAGAAAGTCCTATCCTCTAAGGGTTTGGAACATTTCCCGATATCTGTGTTTTTTTTTTCCACTGATCAGGTTCATAAAGATTGGTTTATGCAATGCCATGCAATTTAGGATAATTGCAAAACAAAAAGTCCGCTTACAGCAATACTTGAACTTCCACAATACACCCTTTCATTTAATTTCGTTAAAAATTTAGGAATATGTTTTTGAATAAATCAGTTAGGCAATATGGCAGAAATTCTCACAAATAACAAATATGAAAGTTAAACTAGAACAGTCAAGATGTCATCCCCAGAGATGTTTAGTCGTCTCCCCTAGGAGGCTTCAGGATCTTATTTCTGAAAAAAAAGTAAGTCAGTAAGTCAGTGAGTGACATACCAGTTTCTAGGCCTTACAGAGCAGGTGTCTGGCAAACAAACAGACATTGATAATGAAATGTTTTTAAACAGGACAATTATGCACAGGTGTAAAATTGTTCCCGATTTGGAATTCCAAAACTTTCCAGGTTTAGGCAATAAATGAAAGGTCTAAGCAAATTAGGAAAAGGTCAAAAGAACATAAGAAAGATGGTAAAATAAAAAAAAAAATAAAAAAATAAATAAAGAACAGAACAGAACAAACATTAGAAAACTTGTGTAAGTCAAGAGGGCAAAGAGGAAAAGAATATAGCCCTTGGGAACTGAAATCTTTGATGGCGAGGGATGATGCAGCAGCTCTTTCAGCACAAGAAAAGTTATGTGGTAAACATCATTTTCAGAAAAACTCAAACCATGACATTTTTGTTTCTGTACTGATAAAAACCACCAAAGTAACAGCTGCAGTCTGTTTCTCCGGATGGGGAGCCTCTCAAACGTGTCTGTGGAAAAACTCACACAGTATAGCTTTATCTGGAATGAGCTTCTCCTACTGTGTTCTCCCAGGCCTGAGCGATGAATTAACAACAAGTGCGAGGTTTATCAGTAGATTGCTGTTCTGTTTTTACCAAGAGAAAATCTCAAAATGGGTACAGTTGTTTTTCTGCAGGATATTCTCACACTTTGAATCTCTTATATTTAGTAGATTCACAGTTAAAGCCAATAGATGTTTAATGATCTCTTTCAGCATGACAATAGGTAAGGAATAAACACAGTTTTTCTTTTGCTA
>OMLF01056655.1:0-18166 GCA_900302615.1 Holocentrus rufus | reverse complement strand
CGCAGTGCAATATGCACAATAAAAATAAAAAATAAAACGTATGCCTATATAACGCTATAAATCAGAGGTTAAACAGTAATCGTTTAGTGCATTCTTAATATTAAGCTAGGTATTGCGACTGAGTTGCTATCTAACATTTACTTGACTTAATAACAAACTAATCGGCAAAGAAAGTACATTAAAATTTATTGTAGTTTAGTTAGACGGCTAGCAGAAATCTCCACAGAGCTTAGCGGTCTGGTTTCCAGTTTTGACCAAGAACGCGCAGACTGGCGTTCCCGTGGCCTTTGGGCGCATTCACAAGGCCTAGAAAAATGAAGCTCTATAGGTCTTTCAGCGACTTCCAAGGAAAAATGGCCCCAATGACTCAAAAGTGGGTAAATAAAAGATTCGATATCAATTGTGTGGCTATCAGAAAAATTTATTCACGGTTCTAGCAGCGTGTCTTTTTCAATGGTTCCCTATGGAGAAATAGTCTTTTTGCCCCCCATGGTATCACGTGACTTGCAATACCAGGGTTGACCACTGAGCACATACAGGCGTGCGCCACATCCTTACAGCAGCACGGAGCGCTAACCAGACCCACAATCAGCCAGCATGTCATTACCGGAGGCCAAGGGGTTGCACTTAACGTTACATATTCACCTCATCTAACTAACCTAAGATTAAACACAGTCATCATGTATCAGCTTAATTTGTTGTGAGCTTACCTTATGCCTTCACGTCATTTTCCTTTCACTAAAGCAAATAAAAATAATCCATGTCTTGATCAGGTAAAGTAATCCAGTAATCCAGAGACTGTAAAAGATTTGTACTCAGGTCAAGTTCTTTAACTCTTGTGTGGTCACATGATGGCTCAACGAGTGTATGAAGACCCACCGATTTAATAGGGTCTAATGCGTGAATATTAATAGCCCTACAACCTGTATTATGTATGATGAAGAACTGAGATAGGTTTGCACTCTCAGAGAAATTAGTGTAGTTGAGATAAAACAGGACTAGACTTCTAAATGCATACCATGCATACAATTATTTATGTCTGTACACATTTTCATTGAGGAGTGAAAACAGGATGAGGAACTTGTAAGGAATCCATGCGGCATAATGGATCATAACAAAATACACAAATCAAGTTATACTCTGGAATGAAATATGCCATGAAAGATCAGCATGCTGCTGCTGCAGCCACTGAATAATTTCAAATGACACAATGGTAGGTAGGTCATCACTTTTTGTTTAAATTCTACATTTTAAAAAGACAAATTGACACTGTACCTTGTGTTAATGGAGAAAGCACACTGTCATCCCTCATCACACACTGACAGCAACAAAAAAGTGATGGTGAGATTATCAAAGGGATTATTGAAAAGGTGCAGGGCTGGTGTATGTGACAGTGATTTGGGATGTTTGAGGCTTGTGGTCTGGACTTACGGCGCATATTGGTGTTTGAAATTTTGCAGTTTGCTTCATGTTGAATCTAATACTGTCTACAGTCAGCTTTACTGCACATTAGATAATAACCCACTTTATGCTGCTGGAGACAAATTAAAACTGTCAGCAAGCAACTTCACACTGTTTTCAGATAATTTACCTGTTTGATTTGTTTCGTGAACACAATTTCAATGCATGCTAAAATGCTGAATTTATTCACCTTGAAAGAATGAATGTCAACTAATATATTCAACCTAGCATTCCCCTTGCCTACTCAAGCATCAGTCAGCTACAGAACATTAAATTTTCAGTAGATCTCGATTTGTGGCCAAGGACAAAGGAGAACAGCTTGTCTGAATGTCACACCTGTTTGAACTGCAAAGGGCTCAATCTTAAGACTCAGTAAGCTGGAACTGGCTGTAATGCAATGCCATTACAGTGGAAAACCAGGTCAAGGCTGCTGAGGCACAGTTCAAAATGCCACTGTGGGTGAGCCGGAGTCTTTTTTTTTTTTTTTTCCTCAGTAAACTAAATGCTGTCCTAAAAACCTGTGAGCACAGTGTCCTTTCCTTGACCTTCTCAGGGCAAACAGAAGGCCAGCAAATAAAAGAACAGCTCCACACAAGTATATTTGCAACAAAAAAAAAGTTTGTTTATTTATTTATTATAAGTGTTGAAAAATGTCAGTTTCCACCAAAAAATTACAAGTAATTTACAGCCAGTCATATAACATATCTTCAAATTACTGTAAAATTGGTTATGCATTGGTCATTAAAATTACATTAAATTAAAATAAATGTATACAATAAGTCTGCAGGTTGATATTAAAAAAACTGTGATAATACCTTGTCATTTGCTTTCTTTCTTTCTTTCTTTCTTTCTTTCTTTCTTTCTTTCAGGGCATAAATGACCATTAACCATAATGATTTTACACACTTATTTTTAGTTATTTCGTTTTTTTAAATCTTTCAATCTTTACATTGTGGAGAAGGAATCTGCAGAAATCACTGGATCTCATGCAGTGATGATTGCTACATAGATGATTAATGTGGGATATTGTGCCGTAGTTTTTCCTGTCTGAGCTGAAACAAAGTCTCCATTAACCTTGCTTTGATTTTTGCAATCGTCAAATGTAGACAGAATTGTCATGTAGACAGAATCTGTCAATGAAGACAGAATTTGACTCTTTGCCATCGTTTCCTGCACATAAGCCAACTGCCACGCTACCTTACTGTATGCACAGGTGGTGAAATGCTTGTTGGGGTGAGAGATGGTTACCATAGTTACCAAGGCATTTGCACAGGCATTTATTCCAGTTTTACTGCAGAACCAATACCAGGTCAGATCTGGCTTTTCTCCTTGAAGACAGTCTACACAGAAATCCACCCCGGCTCAGCTGCACCATGACCTGGTATCCATGCTTTGTGTAAAAACAACATCAAAGATTCGTCTTCATTTTTCTTGCAATCTTGCTGGAAAATGTTATCTTTTTTTTATTTTGACCATGTCAAATAGCATGAAGTAACTGGTATCACTACATTACAATAATCCATTGTTAACTTTCAACAATGTATAAGTAGATAGTTAACAGTGTATCAGCTGACAGACAAGAATAGTTTCTTGGTAACTTGGCTTTTTTAGTTGACTATCAAGAAATCTTTAATGAACTGCCATTGGTCAACCAGTTTGCTTGACCAAACGGATGGACCAATCAGCTTTCTTTGAGGACATACAGGTGGTTTAACTAATGACAGCGAGAAGCCACAGTGTGCTGAATTGGAAAACAGAAACAGCAGGACATCAATGTAGATTTTCTTTACAAAAACAGTAAGAATCGTGTACCAACATGCTAACAAGCTAGCAAAATCCCTGCTTGCTCACTTTCACCATCACTTTTGCTCCTGTTTGTTTAGCTTCAGCGCTCTCATACTATGCCATGTGGTTCGTTTGTCTTATTGGACGAGCCATCTAGTGATAAATAGTTGATCCAATCACCTGCTGCACATTTTTCTAAACAGCCGTTGCTATGGGCCCTTTTTCCAACTCAACAATACCCAGACCCAGTGTTTCATGATGTGAACAACAGAAGTGAAGTCAGACTGTGCCAGGTTAACCAAAGCAACGAACACAGAGGCAAAATTAAAGAAAAAAGAAAAAGAACTTGAGGATTACAACTTTAGGCTGTGACCACATGAGACACATTTTTCAACATTTTTAATGGACGTCCCCTGTGTGCTTCAAGTGGAGCGTGTCTCAACTTCAGTTGTGCTGTGTGTCACATGGCTGTGAAACCACGCTTTGAAACAGGCTGTCAGGGCAGAGCTCTTGAACAAGATGACAAAACTCTCCATGCTTTTCTCTATCCGGGATGCCATTATGTATCCTTGGCTTCAGAATGGGCACCTTATCCTCTTCTTCAACAGCAGGCAGAGCGATCGCTAACAGTCTCTTGTCCATTATGGTTACCCCAGATTACCTAGCTTACCTCATGGTAATTGCCAGTTGTGGTCTTTGTGTTGCAGAACCACAAGAATTATGTAAGACTCCTTGTGACCTTTGACCTCTTGATCTGTTTCTATTTGAACAGGAGAAAAAAATTAGCCTTCTACCTAATAAATGGCCTTTAAAAACATCAAAGTCAAAGTCGTTCTATCTTTTCTCTTTCCCTCTTTTTCTCTTCCTTCTTTCCTGTCTTTCTTTCTTTGGCACTTATTACCCTAACTGGCCCTCGCCTAGCCTTGCCTGTCTTGTTCATTATTTTTCATCCTGTTGACAAAAGGACCCTGACAGAGCCTGACACCGGCCACAATTCTCTCCTTGACGAGGGAATACAGGCGTTGCCGCGATGTTAAAAGTCCCAAACGATTTCTAACCTTAACCAGGCAGGTGACTGGCAGGCCAGCATGAAGGCTGCGGATCGCCACCCTGCTTGAGATAATTAATGAGTCTCCGTCAAACGCGCTCCTTGCAGGGAAGCTGGGTGCGGGTCTCTCTGTCAGTGTCCATTTTATTACCACCACGTGAAGCCCTGACTCGACACTCTGCATTCAAACCTGGGAAGATCAAGACAAGGGGAATCGCAAGACTTTTTAGAAGCTAAACAGTTTTAATGGCATAACCGACGCAGTGAACCATCAGTAGTACATGTTTATCAGTGGAGGGAAAGTACAATACGTCATTTGAGGCACACAAATTGCGTCTGAGAGAGAGACAACACTTAAATGGGATGAATAGATGATATACTGGAAGTGGTTTCATTCCATATTTACTGTAGAATTTTTCAAAATAGTTGTCTATGGAAAGCCCTTGAAGGAATACTCCATTTGGACAAAATACCCTTTTTTCCGACTTACTCAGACACAGCCAAAATGTTTGATACAAGTCAATAGCCTAGCTCTGTCAAAGTGAAAAAATAAACTTTACAGAAACTCCACACCTGTCTTATTTACACAATGTATCATGTGTATTACACAGTAATGAAATACATGTCTTGGATTTTTTTAATAAACTAGAGTCACTTTAGGAGAAGTTAAACGGTAGGAATTATATCTGCTGAACACGTGTTCAGTGGTTATAGTTCCAACAATCTAACTTCTCCTAAAACAACCCTCGTCTTTTAAAAAAAAAATTCTGTTGCTGTAAGATTTTTTCATATTGACAGAGGTAGGCTAATGACTCCTGTAGACTTCAAGTCTTTATGCTAAGCCAACATGAAATTCTTACCATAAGAACCGAACCAGTGGACGTACAGAGGTCAAAATGGTATCAAACATCTTGTCTCAGTCTGGGTAACTCAGAAAAAGGGTATTTTGCCCAAAACATAGGAGTATTCCTTTAACTTGAATTTATTTCAATGTAACATTGTGATGAGATTCTACAGAGAGAGTGAATACTATCATTATCACCCTGGGTTTTGATTCATTTGATTCATTCATCAATACTGGTTGCTGGTAGTTTCATTCCAAAGAATTAACAGCAGATCAACCTCCTAAAATCCATATCAGCTGAACCCTAGGGCTTATACAGTGTGTTTTTCTTCAAATCGGCCATCATTCACAGTTAATCTTTCACTTTATCCGGAATCTTCCCTGTCTGCTAACATCCACTTTTCAAGTCCAGACTGACCTGGGTGAGCAGCAGCAGAATATCAATATGGGTAAGAATGTGTTTCCTGTGGGTCGGGGTTATTCCCTCTGACCTTATGGCTGCAGGCTGTGGCGGGCGGGGTTGTGGGCCTCGGGGTGCGGTAATGTAGAGACGAAGAAGACTGGCAGGGTGGCCCTCAGGGTCTGCTTTTGAGTCTGCCAAGTTCAGCTGATCTTTGCATAGGCTGTATAATTACATGCCCCCTCAAGACCTGGTGTGTCAATCTTTATAAGGGAGGCACAAAGCCTGTTGGAGTTTCCATTCCGGTTACTAGCAGTGCTGACTTCACTCAGTAGGAGGCTTTGGGGCAAAGGCTTATTCTTCTTGTCCTTGTTAGCTCTGATAGAGAGTCTTAAGAGCGACGTGCTTTGGGGGCAGGAGTGGCTTAGGGGTCAGAAAAACAGTGAGTTGCCATTTTGAACCCCAGGACTGGAAAACAAAACGTGGGTGAGGGAGCCACCCGAGAACCCCTCCCCTTCCTCATTGTTTAGGTGTCCTTGAGCAAGGCACTGAATCCAAAAGGGGCCAAAAGTAGACGACTGTGGTCATACTGCCCGGTCCCCAGTATGAATGTGTGGCAGTGTGAGGCAGGACGTGGATGAAAGGGCATGTGTTCAATCAAACTTTCCCCTGGATCAATAAAAGTTGATTTAAAAACAAAAACAAACAGGTTGACATGTTATTCCCCACAAATGATGCAGGGACTCCTTTGGCCAATCAGTAACAAGATGTGTCTTCCCTCCAAGTTTCATCAAAATGGTCCAGTAGTAATTAATAATTATATATATATAAAATATAATATCTAAATACCCTCTTAGTTTTGTCAAAATCACGTGTTGGTGATGATTTTTTTTTCAACATTTAATTACTATATATAGGTAATTTGTTAATGGAAGAACATTGTCCAAAGATGTGCCTTCTGTGTGGTCTCAATCAGACCAGCAATGTCTGAGATATATGACCTGACATGTACATGACGGACAGATGGGAGGAAACACTCCATAGTGCCCTGATTTCACTGTGTTGGGGACAGAGAAGTTTAAATGAATTTACCAGCTGGCACAATTGTGACTGAGATGAAAAAAACACAAGACATCTCTAGCTCTCTTGCTTCCTAACTCTGATTCTTGCATTTGTTCTTGCACTTGAATAATGTAAATGCACTACTTCCATGTTTCTTTACCCATCTTATTTTTGGTTGCTTGAAACTTTTGTGAAATATGGAAAACTGCGAGACCTGCTATGTCTAGAGTACGCCCTTCAGTCCAGCAGGTGCGTCAATTACAACAAGTATGAAGAGAAAAGGGAGGGAATCTGCACACTACTATACATCAAAAAGGCAAAAACAGGCAGGGAATCCTTTCAGGCATTTATTAGCTCATGCTCTGCTCTACAAAAAAAAAGTACCAAGACCAGCAGGCAAGGCTTTCAGTGGAAACAGTCGAATACCATCTTTGTATTGAAGAAAGTGGTATGCAGGTTCCCTTCCTTTTCGCTTCAACAAATAAAGTGAAATCAGGATTTGTTTAGGTCGCTTTGTCATGAGAAGAGCTTATTATCATGTTGTTGACCAGTTGCAGTTACAGTGATGTACCCATACCATACAGACTGAAGTGCTATACTTGCTAATGTGAGGGAAAGGCTCCTGTCAGTGGCGAAGTGAGGACTCCCAGTGTGACTGAGCTGAGGCTGGAGAGCAATGTGGAAACAGCAGCCACAGCACGGCGTCACAGCAGGTAGTGTGTTCTCTGGTGATTGCCTGCCCTTTGAACGCATGGCAGTTTGTGGCTACTGAGGGTCTGTAAGTAGCAAATGATCCACAGTTGCCCTGTAAACAGTGTAATATAGGTAAAAGCCAAAAAACAGCTGTAGCTACTGTGGTTCACTCAGTGCAGCACTATATGTTACATGTACAGACTGCAAAAAAGGGAAGAGTTCCAAAATCTCCTCATGGATTATCTCACTTATACCATGGCCACCTAACAACAAAAAAATAGGGAGTGATAATTCATTTATGGAGCGATATGCTCTGGGAAAAAAAATCCACCTACATTATTTTGGTATGATTCAAACAGCCTAGCAACGGAAACTGATTCAACCTAAAGGAATACTCCAATGCTTTGGGCAAAATACCCTTTTTCCGAGTTACCCAGACTGAGACAAGATGTTCGATATCATTTTCACCTCTGTATGTCCACTGGTTCAGGGTACCATTTTTTGTTAGCTTAGCATAAAGACTTGAAGTCTGTCAGGAGTCATTAGCCTAGCTCCGTCAAAGTGAAAAAATAAAGCTTACAGCAACTCTGAAGCTGTCTTATTTACACAGTGTATCATATATATTTGAAATAAACATGTTGGCATTATTATTATTATTATTATTATTATTATTATTATTATTATTTATTTATTTATTTTATTTTTATTTATTTTTTTATTTTTTTATTTTTTTATTTTTTATTTTTTTGCCCCAAATGTTGGAGTGTTCCTTTAAGCCATGGTATTATAGACATTGTGGATTTGACAAAATGTATACAACACATTCTGTATCTACACAAAAAGTGTTTCTGTTACACCAAATTAAATTTTTGGAAAATAATCATTACAATTTTGAAGCAGCATCTTAAAAAACGGAGCAGGAGGTAGTGACAAACTGCTAACGTTGCCTAACATAGCTAGCTTTAAAATTAAGGTTCAGTTCTATAGTTACATTGCTTGGTTTCAAAACTTTATGGTCCACGTATGAATTTAGAACAGTGATTAAACTTGAGCTGGACTATGGGGGCCAATCAGAAACAGGTATTCACCTAGACCATGGTATGAAAAGCCTTTATTTTATGGCTAGCTCCAACACTCCAGCACAGATATTGATGTGGCCTTCAATCAAATTTGGTTCTTAGATTAGATTAGATTATACTTTATTTATCCCACAATGGGGAAATTGACTTCACTTCACTTCATGCTGTTAGGTGCACTACTCCCTGACAAATGCCACAGCTCGGCAGAAACATCTTGGAGGTTTTCTCAGTTCATCTGGACTGGCCATAAAGTGAAAGAGTGAAGCTTTTTTTTTTTTTCCCTTGGTTGAAGAGTGCCCTGGAACTTCTTTTTCATTCAAGTAACCATCCTAAGCCAAAGAGCACCTTCAACAAATGTTTCCACACACCGAAACTCAATAGAAGCATTCCCAATATGTCTATATGTTCAAAATACATTTGATATGGAACACCTGCATTGTGATTTATAGACAATCTGTACACATGTACAGTTTCATCATGATGGAGTTTTGTCATTGTCAGATAAAGTGATAGGAACACAGGCTTTTTGAGGACAGTGAGGTTACAGATAATCTATAAACTGCAATTCTTTTCAAATTGTGACTTACCTGACATCTCTCTCTCCCTCCTAGCTAATCTCGTCAGGGACAGGAATCCAGACTCAATACCATCGACCTCAAATAGTCCCTCTTATCTCCAGCAACTGCCCCTCTCTGGAGAATACTCAGTAGCAGACAACAAAACCTAACTGGGTCTGCATCTCGCGAAATGAAAGAGATTCATAAATTGTTCCTCTTGTTCTCTGTCCGCTGGAGTTATTCTGCGACTTCTCAATGGATTTCTCTAATGTTTGAGTACAATAACCAAGAAACCAACAGAAAACAGGGTGTGCAATCAAGCAAGCCTACAAAGAGGATCCAAGAATGAGACAAGACAGATGGACCGACCAAACAGTAGTGAGACAGGCGGGCAAGCAGGCAGATAAAAACAGCGGCCAGACTCTCCGACCAACTAAGAGTCAGGCAGACAGGGTGAGGCTGGCCAATAAAGTGAAAGACAGAGCTTACCATGCTGTATTGTGTCCAGACAGGCAGGGCTAACTCAGGAGCTCTAGCTGCATGCTGTTCCTGTGATTAGCCCTCCATCTGGCAGGGTGGGCAGAGTGAGCGGCCAGACCATTGCAGGCTGCTAGACGGATCTCAGAGCTTGGGGTCTTCCTTGCTGTTGGCACAGGGAGCCTGCTTGGTCTCACTGTCCAGCCTTCCCAAACGGCAATTTTCTGGACAATGGAGTTCAATGAATAAGATGTTGTACGCACGACAGTAATAATTATCTCTAAACTAAACTGGATTAGAATAGCCTCCTCAACATCCAACTTGATTACAAACAATTGGCATTTGGTGGCACCTTGGAAAAAAGTGTTTATGGTAACTTTACTTACGAAGCTCTATTTCTCCTCAACAATGCAACCAATAGACCTTTTTAGCCAATTTGACAAGAAATAGCAGGTAAACACAGGTGTTTCTAATGACGTTTAGGTTCCATTCCACTGAAGTGTAGCATAGTCTTTCCAGTGAGCCAGCATGAATAACAGGACCCTGGCTCAGTTCAAGGGAACAGAACCTTCATTAATGTCTTCATTAATGTTAGAGCTGGGCTTCACACCCCGCTGTTAGCTGCAACAGAACATTCGTCAAACACACCCTCACAATCTCACCGAGCTCGTACCTTCCCAGTGGCTCTGGGGATTCAACCAGCAACCTTTCACCTCCCAGTGAGCGACGCAGACCACTGCGACACCCTCCTGCCTCCGCCACCGCCGTCCGCATCATTACAGAGCCACCCATTAGTGGAGTTCCTAGCTCAGCTTATCCAGCAGCCCATTCATCATTAGCTGAGGGAGTCGGTGTTAGCCTAATCAAGGCCTTGATTAATTGAATAAGGTAGAATAAGAGGTGGGCCAGGCTCAGAAGTCCTTCAGGCTCATCCACTCATTCCCTTTCCTGTCCCCAAGCTGTGTGAAGCGATGGCTGGCTACAGAAAGGTATGAGAGGACCATATGGTGGTGCTGCTGTGCATGAGATCAACTTCAATACAGAGATGCTGGTAGTCTTTTTAGGAAACAGAGATTCCAGAGCAACAGCAGTAAGGGAAGTGACATCGGTCTTTAGCAAATGCTAATGAAACATATCTGCCCCCCTGGTTATTTAGGCTGTTGTCTAATAAATATATAATGTCCTTCAAAACATTTAATGCTATACTGTACAGATGGTTTCACATCTTAGCATTAAAGGCATTTAGAATAAGATCATTTTTATTTACTGGCTGCAGTAAATCATTTGCATTCAACAGGGTTTTGAATGAATATACACAAACGGAATGAAACTTGACAACATATGCCTATGCACAACATGATTAAACATACTGCATGAATACATACAGCAGATAAAATAAATTTAAAAGAAAAAAAAGGCCAACATTTTCTGACAGTATTCTGCAAAAAAAGGAAAAACAGACGTGACATCCTTTTTTGTTGTTGTTTTCCAGCGTTGCAGTTACCATATGTCACAGCCATAACACTCTGCTAGTGGAGATAAAACGTCCCGGTGTTTCTTTGCCTTTACTTTCTTTAGCTCTTCCTCTCTCACTTGCTGTCTAACTCGCTCACTCACTCACTCACTCATTCATTCACTCGCTCACTCAATCACACATGCACACACACACACACACACACACACACACACACTGCTGTGCTGTACCACACAGATAAAACATTCTCGCCGAGTGTGAATGCGGGGAGAAGAAAAATGACATTGGGTAATCACAGTGAAGCATTACCAGTCATTACTCTGTGCTGTCACTTGGAGACGAAAGACAAGGCTTCAAGTCACAGGAATCCACAGCTGCCTGAAGCCCGCCAATGCTAGATTGATTCTGCCACAGCCGACGAATACCTTTACCTCCTTCATCCTCACGTTCCATTCCTTTTTCTTCTTATGCGTTAGGAGGCACAGTTAATGAGTCGGCTTTGGTGCCTTTTTTTTTGTCTTTACTTCCTCTGAGGTGGACATTTGAGTGAATCCACTCCATCCGCAGGTTGACCTTGAATGAAATTAAGATGGGCTCACCCGCTGTGGCCATGCTGCTGGTACAGATAAAGCTTGGCCTGGGCAGAAAGCAAGATGCATTGCTTTCAATGCAGGTGGAGCACATACAGCCACACATGATGGTGCTTCCTTCTAATGGGCTTCACTTTTGGATGAAAACAAAGCAGATTTGCCATTGATAGGAGTCTGTCATAATTGGCTTTAGTGATAGCTATTTCATTTAGTGCCATCGTGTATCATTTTACCTGTCACATTATTGATCCGGTAACTGCAGTGGAACCATTTAAGAGGTCAAGGCTTTGGAAATAATTTGAATCATCAGTAATCCAGCTAACGGGAAATTCAACACCCTATCCAAACCATACATTTGTAACCCACAGGCAAAATGTCTTTGGATAAGGAATCAAAATCTTAAACTGTGGTTTCATTAAATATTCTATGTGGGATTGTGTTTGTCAAAGAATTAAAATGCACGGGGAAAAAATCCAGTTCTTTTTAGGCAAGAATTGACAAAGCTTTTATATGAACTGCCGACATGTTTTGGCTGCAATAGCTTTCTGTCAGGGTTACAAGATTGCATGCAAATCAGTGAGCAATCAGACCAATCCAGCGCCAGCACTGACAAAACAAACAAACAATTGCTATCAACTGGTGTCAGAGGCGCCCAAAGGGTTTTGGCGCCTTAAGGTCACAAAATCCCATCTCACAGTCAGGAACATTACAGCATATTAATCTTTAAAATTAAATCCCTCATTCATTGCATTTGAATAAAGGCTTTTATAGGGGGAAATCCAAAAAGCTTCTCTTCGTTTTCTAAGGAAATTCAAATCAACTCCTCTTGGGCCAAGAGAGACCCTCTCAGTGCCTATAAATGCAAAGGCAGACATGGAATACTGAGCTTTAAAGTGGATACAGGGTTTTTGACATGCTCTCTTTTAACTGAATCCTATGCTCAGTCATGTAGTCAGTTAAAGAGCCAACTGTTTTACTCAAATACACTTTTCCAGGGATTATAAACCCAACTAAATTACAATCTGATAAAACAAATGAGGCACACCGGCAGCAGTACTGACTGTCTGTATTGCTGGTGTACTGACAACACAATTAATGCATTTAAAGGTGCAATAATTGTCACTGCCCCATAGCACAAAATGACAATATTACATTTGTGAGGGTTGATAGGATTGCTGATCAGTACAGTACTGACTCAACAATAACTTTGCCAGCTGTTCTGGTTTTCAAAACTTTAAAATTTTGAGGTAGTTTACAAATAAAAAGAAGAATCCAAAGGGAGTTAGTTGAGCATACTTCATGCAGCTAGGATGGGAAGTGTCCACCTCATGAGTGTCTGTAATAAACCTACAGTATAACACTACAACCAGCAGCTAATTGCTATCATGTGAACAACTACAATGGTGCAATATTGCGAGTTCACTGCTTTAACCGACCTGTACAACGTAATCCTCTTGTCCTTTGAAAACTTTGTAATTCCAATTCCAATCTCCAGTTTTGTTTTTTTGTTTATTTGTTTGCTCCTGAAAAGTTTAAATTGAGGAGATGCCAGGCTTTTATTTAGCAGTGACAAATAAAGCAACATCTCCTTTGAGGATTCCACTGTTAGGACTTGAAGACTGAAGAATCGTGCATGTTGAACCCCAAGTATTGTAATGATGATGACTGTGATCATGTCGTCTCTCAAGTAAAACGTGTTTGCTCCCATAATTTCCAAATGCTTCCACCTGGTGGTCTGTACTTCAGAAGCACTGAAAATGAGTAGCAACATCAGGTGGGTATCCGGTCATTTCCTCCCTTCTGTATCCCCTGTGCAGACACATCAATAACTCCTCCTGGAAACCAAATTAGTCGAAGCCTAACTAGCTAGCTGCTGAGCAGAAATAGAAATTCGAAGATGTTTTTTCAGCTTGTGTCTTCTTTCACCGGTTTCTTCATGCTAGTTTTGAACTTTGCTGCTGGCGTTCGCGTTTTGCAGCCAGTTGCTCGCTGGTTTTAGACGGCACTCAAAGTTGAAATTTGTTCAACTTTTGCTGAGACGCAGCACTGATCACTGTCAGTTTTACCACAAGCGACCAATCACCAAAGAAAAGCGGACAAATGGTCAAATATGTTGGAGGAGAGTTTAATCAAGGTGGTGTCTGATCATCTGATCGTTATGATAGAGCAGCAAAACAAAGCTTTGAGTTGGATATGATTTAGTTCCAGTTAGCAGCTACATGGACTGATGATACCTACTGCTGGTAAGCGGCTGGCCACAGTGTCATGTTGTTGTCATAGCAACGATGAAACTGTTGAAACTGCGAGACAGTGCGCCTGCGCCAGCTTGGAGGATGATGTGAGACTGGGGCCAGGACTATAGTCATACATCATCCTCCTGTTTGAACAAGATCTCAGGGTTTTTTTTTTAACTTTGAGTGCAAAAATAAGTTATTTGTCAAAGAAATTTGGTGGAGTCTGGCTCATCAACATCATAAGGATATGGCTCAGATAAATATGAAATATCTTAATTCAAAAATACACTTTAATGTGCTGCAGCTTTTTTTAGACATAGAACATCGTTGAATTAACTGTGATAACTTGCCATAGCTACTGTATAGAAATGAGATTACAGCAGAGATGGTTGGTTACCTATCTTGTACCACCAGTGCTAATGCTTATCAAAATTAAGACCACACTTCCCATAAACTCGATTGCTTTCCCGTTCCCTGGAGTCTTTGCCTTTACCGAAGAGGATAAACATGTTGGGAATGATTTTTCCCTCAGCCTTTCACTCCCTCCACCATCTGCCATTGGCAGAAACTCTGAACCCTTATAGCAGAGAGTATCGAAACGGACATTTATTTAGTTGAAAATGTGGCAGACTGTTACTTTAAATTCAGGATCAAATGAAATGGTAAGGAAGTGAGAGAGAGAGAGAGAGAGAGAGAGAGAGAGAGAGAGAGAGAGTCAGACAACATAGACAGGGACAGAGACACAGAAAGTAAGGTTTCCCGGGAGATTGACTTCTCCCCTGTCACTCCTCTCAGGAGGAGAACAGGAGTCCTAATCCACTGAGAAGGCTAGATACAGCTCCTCTACATTGCACCCAGAGCTGGGGCTATTGAAAGTGATATCTGAGATTATGTTTCATTCCGGCAGGCCGGCCTCTCTTAACCAGGCCGATGCAGAGACTCTGTGCCCACGGTAGATTCGACCAGACAGTCCCTCTCATTGAGCAGACACAGTCTACTTCCCTCCTGCCACTTCCACCCAGCTTCCCTGCCCAAACACAACCAGACAGCTATAACCAAGGAGACTCTCCACAGCTGATAACTTTGGGTGGATTCTGTGTGCCTTTTTCCTGGGCTGCAAAACATTTTCATCCTCAGTACAGTACATTTGATTACGATGCTCTGTGAAAAAATAAGACAGAAGGTAATCCTTATGCTTTTATTGAGTCAATATTTTTTGCTTTAATTATTGTCAGCCAGTCATAGCTCCTCTTATATAACGAATATGATGCAGTTTGTTTCATTTTAAGTGGAATCAATCACACTGGTTGTCTATGGGAAATAGTTAATTGACTCTGATGCAACATTTCAGCATTTTAATAGGATTCTGCTCAACTATGCATATAAGAAAAAAAAATACATATACATATATACATACAAATAAATAGACATTGAATGTCCTCTCAAACACTCGTAGAGGATAGATAGATAGATAGATAGATAGATAGATACACGGATAGATAGAAATACAAATCCAAATAAAATTCTGGGGGACAATGGATGCTTGTAATTTTGTTAAGGAAAAAGTTTAATATGTTGAATATTAGCAGAAAATATTAGCTATCAGCATCTTCAATGCAAAAATATCACTATGCAGCACATCCTTTGCAGTAATGTTAATATATGTACATTTCCTCAAAGACACATCTAGAAAGGAAGCCCAGAATTCCTATCAGTCATATGCAATATTATAATTATTAACTAATCAATATGCAAGCATGCAGATAACACGGTTAATTATGATCAAGTCTGGGTTTTTTTTCTCTCTCTCTTCATTAAAGATGCTAAATTTCGCCCAGAGCCAACATGCTGCTATTTAGCTGGTACAGTGTTTACAGGAGCGGGAAGTGGAGACTTTGGAGAAACGCAGTCTTCCGCCTGGTTCTGTGACCACCGGCCAAGCAGATGCATCTAGCCAGTCCAAACAGATCTGAGCGAGCGGAGGCTAAGTCTTTTCTACTGTGTTTGAAGAGACTGGAGTCCAGATGGTTAGTAGTGCTGCCAGATCAATTACCAGCCGCACACCAGTGGAGAGAGCGGAGCAGAGCGGTTCGCTTGGAGGGGCAATTGAACTGATCCCTATCTGAACTTTCACATATCGTCATAGCATGCTGTGACTTAAAGGACTCACACCAACAAAATGCCACATGTGCGCCAGTGTAACACTCTTTTGGGGATATTGCTGTTTTACCTTCCAGCTACATTTTTTTTTTTTTTTTTTTTTTACTGCTCATTCCAAACAGCCATCATGGCAGCAGCATAAAGTAAACAGCTGTGCACATTGAGCGGTCCAGGCTAAAGGATTTGCCAAGAGGAAAATGAAGGAATTTGCATTTACAAAAAAGTTGGAAATGTAACACAAACTTGTTAAAAATATGACACGAATAGACCGGGTTATCCCACCCCTCAAACAGGCTGTGTGACTCAGATGCTGACTGATGAGGTGAGAAATGGATCATCTGAATCATTATAAAGAATATTCAAGCAAATATTTATGCTAAAAGGGCAATAATTAAGAATGGTCCTGCCCCACAGCACAAAATGATAGAGTCACTGATCAATACCAATGACTCAATGAATACTTGGCCAGGTGACAGGAGCTTTTGAACACAGACACACACACACAAACACACACACATGTTCTGGGCTACATTTAAAAGGTGCTGGGTTGTAGCCAAATAGCGAAGGCAAGAACCCTCCTGCCACACACACACACACACACACACACACCACCCCACATACCCGCGTTTCAGCCTTGTTCCCCAGTGCTTGCTGCTCGCCTCACACCTCACACTTTGATATTTTTACTCAAGGTAACTTCTACTTTCAAAACAATCCTATTCTCCCGAGGAAAGTTCAAACCCCTACAATGCTTTGTATGTCTGCTCGGGGTATTTGATCTTCTATGCCCTCAGAAACCTACAACTTAGAACTTTCCTGATTTTCAAGTAGCTGTCACAAATGCAGCAGAGCAAAATCTGGACAGCGATTTCTACTTTTGGATTCTGACCGACTACAGCAAAAAAAAAAATAATGATAATAATAATAAAAATGCAGAGAGAGAAAGAATAGTTTTTAAAGGATTCAGTTTGGTCTTTCTTCTGCCCAGCAAGACGGACTGCCCTTAAAGCTGACTGGACTCCATCAGCACAAATGATTGGAGGCGTTTTTGATCACTCATTCAGCCGATCATATTTTGCCCCGAGCTCAAACGGCGCGGTTGGTAAAAAGTTCAAACAGCGGTAGTTAACGTGCACGCCAGTCGGTGAGAGGAATGGCTCTCTCAATGCCGACAAATGAATGGGCAATTGCGAAGAGGGAATCGGATATTTCTCATTTCCTTGTAATTCAGCCTGTTAAAATTTGAAGAGAAGTAGCCGTCATTTTCCACTAGAAAACCTCTTTGTACCGGAAGAGTATTCGACCAGTCATGACTCACGGAAATCATGAAATTGTACTCCCGTCGGAAACAGCCGAGACATTTCCTCCCCTTCTGTAACGACATCAGCTTCATTTTACGGAGCTTGTACAGCTCAAGTAGATTTCGCAAAATGAAGTCAAGCAGAGCTCTGGCGCTCATCTGTTCAGAAATCAATATGACAGCCGTAAACAAAAAAATCTGTTAAAGGAGCACTCCAGCAGTTTGAGTAAGATGCCGTTTTTCCAGACTGAGACAACGTGTTCGATACCGTTTTCACCTCTGTACGTCCACCGGTTCGGTTCCTATTTCATGTTAGCTTAACATAAAGACTTGAAGTCTACAGGAGCCATTAGCCTAGCTCCATCAAAATGGAAAAAAATATACATCTTGGCATATTAAAAAAAATAATAAATAAATAAATAAGTATAGGAATACTTTTCAGATAATTCAGCAGTTATAGTTCCTACCACCTAACTTCTCCAAAAACATTCTAAGACGTGTATTTAAAATAAATAAATAAATAAATAAAAAATTCCATGAAACAGCTTTGGAGTTGCTGTAAGGCTTTGTTTTGCTTTTTTTTTTTTACTTTCATGGAGCTAGGCTAATGGCTAATGCCCCCCCACCCCCGTGCATCTCTCTCTGAACAGATTCTTGAATTTGATTTTTCTTCATTGTTTTGAATAAACACCACAACAGGGAGAGACTGTGAGATGGAGAGAGATCACTGTATTCTGCATTGTCTAGGCAAACGGCGGCAAGGTTCAGATAGGGATCAGAGACGAGGATTGGACGAGGTGGGTATGAGTGAAGACAAAGTGCTTTAATCACTTCCCCCAGGCTGCTGTATAGTGACGGTGGCTATCATCAGAAAGCATCTGAAATATGTGTGTGCTTGCCTAAGGCTTATCACACTTGTGAAGAAATCGCTGTTTTTTTTTTTTTTTTTGGAGCCTCCACACTGACCTTGAGTGACTCTGTGGTTACAGGGACGAACTAAAA
>OMLF01056654.1:20775-55877 GCA_900302615.1 Holocentrus rufus | reverse complement strand
GACTTGGAATTCTTTTTTTTTTTTTCTTTTTTAAATGGGAGTCATCTTTAGGAGAAGTTAGATGGTAGGAACTATAGATGGTAGGAACTAGAACCGCGTAACACACCAAAATTACTCTCATTTTTAAAAAAAAAATCCAAGACATTTCAGTACCGTGTAATGGACAAGATACATTGTGTAAGTAAGACAGCTCCAGAGTTGCTGCAAAGTTTATTTTTTCACTTTGACAGAGCTAGGTGAGACTTCAAGTCTTTATGCTAAGCTAACATGAAATGCTAGCAACTGGAACCAAACCAGTGGATGAGGTGACAGAGGTGAAAATGGTATCGAACATCTTGTCTCAGTCTGGGTAAGTTGGAAAAAGGGTATTTTGCCCAAAACATTGGGGTATTCCTTTAAATATTGTAGATTAAACTGATTTCAGCAGCATGTTGGCCCACAGACCTTTTCACATCTGCTCATGGTGATGCTCTCTGACTTGGTTTACCAAATGATTTAAGTGTGTGGCATGTGACTGTAAACAAGTGCTTCCCACAAAGAAATTCAAAAGTTGAGAAACGGGAAGCACACCCAAAGGTTGCCGCGCAGCAGTGAGATCAAATTTGGTAAAGTCTCGCATTCCACATGGCTGACAGAGACCGTAGACCGCAATACACTCAGCAACTCTTTGAGCAACACAGACATGCAACAGTCCCAGCAGCAGTAAAGAAGTTGAGACCCGGGGCCAAACATTTTGTGAACTTTGAATTAATAAGGTTTTATCAAGGTGGAGTGCAGTTCTGAGATATTAAACATCAAAGATTTGACATAGCAGCTGGAAAACTGTTATGTATTTCCTATCTTTTTCAATATGTAACCCTAAAAACATAAAGTAAAATTCAAAGATCATGAATATAAGGAAAAAATAGTGAAACACACAATTTATTTAATTATTTCCTGACAAATGTTATTGAACAAAGCTCACGAAACTCTTTGGGTAATACTGCCCAAAAAATGTATGCCTGCCAATTCAGATTTACTCCAAATTGGTTTTTCATATGAAAGACAATACAGTTTTCACTTTGAGCCTTTCACAGGTGCTGCGATTCTCCGTGGCAGAGACATTAATGTGCTTTTTGCAGACACCTGCAGCATCATGTTCCCGGTTACTCCAAGTCACGCTTCAACACCACACGTAAACACTTCCTGCACTTAACATCAGTCAATCTTGTCCTTTTAATGCTGTCAGAGTGTACAGTGCTCAGTACGGTGCCTTGGAAACGCCTGTGGAAGATGGATTTCACAAGCGACCAGGAAAATGTTTTGCTCATTTTAACAAGTTAGAGAAGTCACGCCAACAACTGCCTGCAGAGTCAGCAATCAAAGATGGAGAGATTTACAGAAGCATTCTGTGCGGCCAGCATGATTCACGATAAACACAAGCACTTATGAAGACAGACGTAAGCGCGTGCAATGTGCAGACAAATGCACACGCTAGCACTGCTACACGTGAGCGACATCACACATGCACATTTGGAATTAAAAATGAGCTCAAAGCACTAAATCTGAATGTCATGAGATTGTTGTCAACATCACAGCAACCACGGAGCCACAGAGAGGAAGAAGGGGGTTAGTTCAGCGCTGCTTTCATTACCGAGGAATCTCAACATCCACACTCTGTTCTCGTGCACAGAAGAAAGAGCCCAGTGTTTTCTAGCAGAGTAGTCTTTTCAGCTTCTCCTTTGCTTGGATATAAAAGGCCTTGATGTTCAAATGTATTGATCATGTTGCTGTAGGACACACAGGCTCTCCGCTGCCAGAGCTCCCTTTGTGTCGCCTTTGATTCATCAATCAACGATCCTGCTATGTTAAAATCTCCAAGCAGGCAGTCGTAGATCATAGGAGGGGTCCCTCACTAATGCCTCACTTCATTCTGTGGCGTCTGGGTCGAGGATGCGCCTTGATTACAAATAATCCCCTAAATAGTAACTTCCTTTTTGATTTCCTATGATGTCATTTGACCCATTTGCATAATGGAACATCAAGAGTCCAGGCAGAAAAGTGGAAGAAAGAAATTGCTCATGTGAACAGTGTAAACGTGGGAGAGCGCTACGTTACTTAATGTCGATGATTGCTTTTTTTCAGTAATGAGAACAAACTACTTCAGAACTAGCGGCCAAACGTGAGGAAAACAGGTGGGCCCAAGATGTGAGCTTTTCCGGAATGTATTTGACCAGGTCCTCGGGTCACAGACGGACAGCTCTGTAATTCCTAGAGGTCATGGCAAAGCAGAGTGCTGTGAGCAATCCGGTTTATCTGTCAAGACTCTTTGGCCATATGGGGAACAAGTGGAAAAAAACATGCTTCATTGCCGCCTAATCAATTTTAAGGGTGGAAAATGAAGTGAAGCTAGAACAGAAATGGTTTCATCTGAAAGAACAAAGCAAAATTCCATTAGGGTGGAAGTTACAAAAAACAGTGCCTTGACTTTGAAGGTGCTGTGATGAAGAATAGGTTTTAATAAAGAGAGCTGAGGACATTGAGATCTTTCGAAGTGTGATTCTTTTAGGCAGACTCAGCTGAACTAATGGGGGATTTCCTCATGAATCCAGATGTTTCTTCTTTCTGGAAGAGGAGACCATGACTGTATAACACAGTAATTCCCAGAGTGACGATTGGAAGTTTTTACTCTTCGAGAGCAACGGTGACCTACTTCCTTCATCCAAAATGCTAAGTTGAGTCTTTTCTCATACTTTTATCTCTACTCTGCTCTCTAAGGCCAGCTGAATAAAAATCCTCCCTACTCTTGACTTTTGAATAATTCTATAAGAAAAATACATGTCACTCTTAACTCCCAAAAACTTCTATGTATATTTCCTCAAGCTTTCTTGGCATACACTCCTGTTTCGAAGTTCTCATATAAACATTATTCACTCTTACCGATGTCATTTAAAGTACAGTGGCACACAATCATGAGTCATCATTTTCCAGTCTTTACTTTCCCTACCTCAGCAACAAAAAAGTTTTCATGAGTTTTTTGTTTTTAGACTGAGACTTGGTAAAGAAAAATGGGTAGAAATCTTTTATTAAAATATGTAAAATTGCTATGCACCAATCTGTCAAAGACAAATAATTTACAAATGAGGACATATCAGACCACATCAGCATTTTTCATAAGCTGAACCAAAGGATGACGCAGACTGCTGAGAGCAGTATGTGTCAAGCAATCACAGTTATTGAAATATGTGACTCCAGTTATTGAAGCAAGGTAAAATGACTTGAGTTGGAGGTTTATGAAATGGTACTTGTAGCCAAGAAATGTTTGGGATGAATTTGGTTGAGGACATTCCAAAAAAGAAAAGGAAAAAAACAACTATCACCTGCCCTTAAAATCTTAATCTCAGCAACATTATACATATTTCCGCTCAATTTCGTACTATATAAGTTAAACAATATTTTCTTAGGTAAAAAAAAATGTGAAGGTATGCAGTTCTGTACAGTCTGACATAAACTGTCATTGTCAGAAGAGATGAAAAGAAAACTCTACTATTTTATTAAACCAAAGGTCTCCTTACATGTACAGTTGTGGAATGCTAACTAAGTACTACTAACATTATCCTAGCTCATCGATCAAGATGGGATCAGTGAAAGGACAAATCGCTTTAACAAATCCCTTTCACCTTGAGTGCAGCCAATAGAGAGGCAAAGTCTGATGTAATTTATAGGCTAAGTTAGCATTTGGTATGTCGTCCAAAATCTGTATGGAAAATAGGAAGTGGATTTGCAAGAAACCCTAAAAATAGTTTGTACTGCACAGAGGCTTGCTGGCTACATGGATTTTTTTCAATTCCATAAAATAACTTAACTTACACCACCTTTGTGAATTTTTATCTTTTAGTTATTTTTTTAATGCACTGTTGTGAGCAAATGCTGGTTTGAAAAGGGGCTACAGCGGTTGTTAGCCTTTAGCTATTAACTAGAGGAACAACTGGTAAAGAATTAACAACTAAAGTCAACAATACAGCTGTAACAATATATGAACCATAAAACTATAGCAACTGTTCAAATGCAATGCTATGAGATTCTCAAATTAAATGTACAACACAAGACAAGGGGTAAAGGAAGTTGCTTGTGCCCTATGCACTGAAGCAATGCATCAGTGCTAAAACATGATGTTTGTGGGTGTATTTTAACCCTTAGAACAAAGATGTCTTGTAGGTGTTTGTCCAGCACAGCCCTTACTGTTGGCTTTTTGAAAAGTCCAGTCATATTTTGTATTAGTGCTACACACCAAAATGACTGCCACGGTAATCTGTGGCATACAGGCCACTTCTACTTGTAGCCTCTATACAGCACAAACCTGCACCATTTCAGGTATCTTAAGGACAACAGCTTCAATGAACCCATCATAATATAATTTTTGTACATTTTGACAGCAGTTTAACAACACTTGGATGATTAAAAGCATTAGCTGCTTTCAAGTCAGCAGTTCCTTGGGCAAATGGCAATGACAAATGACTTCTTGAATGAGTTTCTTCAGAAAACATTGAGATACGTAGCTTTAGAGTCTACGCCGATGGCATTCCTGGCCGTGCATCGGTAGTGGCCGGCATCTCTTTGTGTTGGGTTCTGGATGATGAGGGCACCTTGCGGATGGAGGTACTTGTTTCCAAAGAGGCGTGGCTGTGCACTGACAGCCAGTCGTGTTTTATCTGGTGTTTCCCATGCGACTTCTGCTCTAGGGATCCCAGCTGCAACGCAGTTCAACTGAACAGCAACTCCACGCCTGGCGTAAGTCACAGATGGAGGGCCATTGGTAATCCGAGGTGGGTACGCTATTACAATGACCGGCACTGAGAGTAGAGCGCTACCATACTCATTTGCTGCTCGGCAAACGTAGGACCCCCGGTCATAGATTGATGCCTGTTGGATGACCAGTGTGCCGTTGGACAGCACAGTGTATCGTCCAGCTCTTTGCGGCCTGTTGAGGAGGACCCCACTGGGCAGTGACCATGTTAGTCTGAGAGGTTCACCGCTGGACAGGCAATGGAGCAAAACGGTTTCCCCATTCATGACACTGACCGGAGAGGTATGTCTGTTGCTGATCTCTGGCTTTTTCCCTGGGGACAATGTGATTGTACGTTCCACCAGCCCTGCAGAATTACGCCCCAAGCAGCGGTACATACCAGCGTCTGCCACAGAGGGGTTAGTGATGATCAAGGAGCCATCGGGCCGGTGGTAAAACTTAGTGAACCGAGCACCGGTCAGTAGAGGAGTGCCACTGGGTAGGATCCAAGTGACATGGGGCAATGCTGTGCCCTCGAAGGAGCAGTTCAAAGTCATGGCATTCCCCACAGTCAGGGACATGCTGTCCGTTTTTGGGCCTCTGATTTGTGGCCTCTCCACAATCTCCTTCACATCCAAATTAATCGTCAGCCTGGCCTCCCCTCCTTCATTACGAGCGATACAAGCCAGCTGGCCTGTGTCTGTCCGCTTGGGTGACCGGATATCTAGGGTGCCATTCTGGTGAACTGTCATTCTACTGCTATAGTATGGTGCAGGGAGGATAATGTTTCCTGGTAGGACCCACATGACCCTTGGCGTAGGGGTTCCCTTCGCTGCACAGTCCACCATCTTCCGCTGATCCCGGACTGCTGTCACCTTGATAGTGTTGGCAGTGCCTCTGAACCCGTTGATTGTTGGAGGGGTTACCAGAACCTCCACCCTGATGACTCTGTGGTCCTGGCCTGCACTGTTCCTGGCGGTGCAAGTGTAGTTACCTCCATCAAAGCGTTGGGTCTTGTGAACTACCAATGTACCATCAAACAAGACCTGGTATTTGTCTGACGTTGGGGAAATAACTCTGTTGGTGGGGGACATCCATGTGATAACCGGCGTCGGCTCCCCCTTGGCGTTGCACTTCAGTGACACTGTCTCGCCGTAGTAAACCCTGATGACCTTGTGGTTTTTGTCCAGGATTCGAGGCGGGTCAGCCACAACCTTGACCTTGACTCTAACTTTCATCTCATCTTTGCCAAGCTGGTTCTCGGCATAGCAGGTGTAGTCGCCCTCCTCTCGCATGTCAACATCATTGAAGTACAGTGTCCCATTATCAAACACCACGTACCTTAACCATTCAGGGATGGGAAAGAGAGGGATAGAGATTGTTAGATATTAATGATTGTAATGAAGCTGTTAACAAAAGCTTACAATACAATTTGATTCATAGAATGACTAATATAAGGTTAAAATTAATACCCTCATTTGTTGTGTCTCAAAGTCATCATTCAATACTTTTATACCAAAATGAGTATGTATGTTAATATTAAAATTCACACATTAATGATGATCACATTGACTGATTTTATTGATGTTTAGTTGTGTTCTTTTGCAGTTGAAAAAAAATGGATCAGCGATATTTCCATGCATTAACACAGGGCACAGGCAAGAGTGTGGTCTCCAAATACGCATTACTGGGACCTATCAAGTGTAAATAACCATTATCAATCGTCCAATGAGAAATTAAGATTTGAGTTCACCAAGCTTTAGTAATATTGCTTTCATAGATGAAAATCTAAACACTGCTGCACTTTCTTCACTGTCCCTTTCAGGAAATTGATCAAATTTGTCCATATAAAGGGACGCTGTTACTAGAGATAGTGAGGGCTTTGCATAAGAATGATACTGTTCTGTATTTGTGCTCAAGGCTTTACTTTGACAGATGAACAACAGAGGTACTGGTGTCTCATAATTGTGTGAATGTTTTTATGTGCTCAGTCAGCTGTAGTGTGCGAAATGAGACCATACCAGCTTTGATTGTGAAACACTGTCAGACCACGGTACACTGACAGCCAACATGCAGCATGTATGTATTTCAAACCAGAAAAAGACAATTACAGCTGAAGTGATTTTTGCATTCTGTACATGCCAAAATTGGTTCTTTAAGTCATTTTCTGTGGAACTGAAGAATCAATCATCTTCCAGTGCGCACCCCACTGTGAGCTGCCAGTGTAGTTTTCAATGTGTTTTCCCATATTCATGTTTTACCAGCAATAATTTGATGAATGGCACACTGCCATTCCTAATGAGTCTAACAATGGTAAAGTGGTTAATTAATTACAGGTTTATTGTTAAAATAAGACATGTTAGCCAAGCTACAGTTAAGATTCAGGTTTATTAGGAACACCACTGACTGAGAATGCAGACTTTCCCATGAGTGCTAAGTCACTTGACGTGATCTAAGAAAAACTGAACAAAACAGGATCTGAGAAATTGTTTTTCCTGACTATGACTCTTCTGACAAATAAATGAAAATAAATTAAACTGACACAAAACACACATTACACATTTCAAGTGCATATAATCCACTTGCCCCATTGCTTTTATCTTTTAGAAGTTACATTAGCTCTCATTACTGTAACTGAATAGCCTTTTGTGTATGTGTACATTAAAGAACTTTTTGAACTAAATAATTTTAGTCATATACTGAAGCATAATGCAGCAGTATTATTGTCTTGTGTTTGTCAGGTTGTTATCTAGCTATTTTGTTAGCCCTGCTAGCTTGTTGGAGAGCTAATCAGTGCATCAATGTGGAATCAGTGGAGCACTTTTATGGAACAGAGGGCATTTTTTTGACACACAGACTGAATGATGACCGATTTCATAATGGTTTTTGTAAGGCTCCTCATAGTCTACAGTGTGTAATATCACGTTATTGAATTCTCTGTCCAGCATTGCTCAGGAAAGCTGTTATGTAACGTCTGTTTTTGTTTTTTTGTAGTAAATTAGCAACTTAGTTTTACACCAGCAATTAATTTTACTGCTACTTAACACAATAAAAGGGAATGACTATTGGGGTTTTAAGACAAGGCCAACAAGCCATCAGCTGAATAAGAGAAATATATTAAGAACTGCTGTTGTGATTTTAAAACTCTAGTAAGACTGACCTTTAGAGAACATTTGCCCAGAAGTAGTCATGGAGGGACATTTTGAAACCTGAGATATTTAATTTCCAAAATCCATATCTCTTTCCAAAGCTGATGGCCCATACCTGCGACTGCGGCCCCCGTTGACTCTATCGGTCTGTTTGACAGGGTTGACCATGGTGCCATCCGGCAATGCCCAGCTGATCTCAGGGTTGGGAAGCCCAGAGGCCACGCAGTCCACCTTAAGGTCTCCACCATACACGACCTCCTGACTGGATCGCTGCCGCTTCTGTTCAATCTTGGCCGGTCTGGTCAGTACGTTGACCCGCAGCAAGGCATAGTCGTCACCCATCTTGTTGCGTGTCAAACACAGGTAGTCACCGCTGTCCATGTCAGTCATGGTCTGGATTATCATTGTGCCGTTGGTGAAGACTTTGATTCTGGGGTCAAAACTGTAAAAAATGATACAGACCATACTGATTCATTAGATTTAGTTACTGTTGCTGTTGCATTATCACCTTCTGACTGTATCATTCTTTTGAAATAACTTATTTTTGTATTTATTTGTATAGCGATTTTACTTTTACTTTTCACTATTTTTTCATGTATTCAAGTCCAAATAATTTGATTAAAAATATCAGACCAACTGACAAATTTCTATAGTTTATTCATTAATTTATTCAAATATCTATCTATCTAGCCATATGCATTCATTCATTCATTTATTCATTACCTGTACTGAGCATCTACCAGTTTCTTGGAGGGTGTCCTCCAGATGATCCGGGGTTCTGGGTCTCCTTTAGCCAGGCAGTCGAGCTGCAGCTTCCCCCCATAGATCACATCTGTTCTCTGGGGAGACGAGGAGACAATTCTGGCCTTGGTGGAAGGGAGGTTCCTCCGCATACTCAGGGTCACCGTCCTCCTGCTGGTTGCCACCACATTACTGGCTGTGCACTCATATTTCCCAGCATGCCCCGGGCCCAAACCACGCATGAAGAGAGTCCCGTTGGGGAAGACAAGGAGATTGCGTGCGGTAACAAACTGAGAAGTGGCGAGCTGGACTCCATCAGGTGTAGTCCAGCGGACAACTGGCTGGGGGGCACCTTTGGCAGTGCAGTGGATGTAGGCGGCGCTGCCCTCTGAGACAGTGGTGTTTTCATGTCGCGGCTGCTGGATCACAGGTGGCAATGTTGAGACGTGGAGACGAACTGACACAGTGTCAGCTCCTGCTGCACTGGTGCCGATGCACTTATAAACCCCTCTGTCTGTATAGCTGGCCTGGGTGATTCGGAGGGTGCCGTTACTAAGGACCGCCACTCGCTGTTGAGGCGCAATACCAGGTGGGGTAGAACCCATGTGAACATGGTCAGGGAGCACCCATGTAACTCGAGGGGTAGGGTGCCCCTGGACTTTGCATTCCAAATTGATGTTGTCACCCAAATACACAGTGGCATCTCTGTGCCGAGGCTGGAGCACCTGGGGCAGCTGAGATAGGACCACAAGGTTGACCGCCATCTTGTCGGTACCATACTGGTTCTGGACCATGCACAGGTACTGTCCTCTATCTGTGGGCTGGGTGTTCCTGATGATTAATGTACCGTTGGGATGGACCTCAAATCTCTGGACCCTGGTGTTCTGAGCAACACTCGCCCCTGTGTGAATGGAAAGATGGATGTTTCAAACATGATATAGGACAATGTTTACTCACACCCACACATTAGATCAGGTTAGGTTAGGTTAGATTAGATTATCCCCCATTGGGAAATGGCCATTACAGCAGTACTAGGATACATCATGTAAAGAAAAGGATACAAATATCGCAAAATGAGGGTTGTATAAAACATAATCATTAAACAATTCCAATACTTGAATATATCAAATAGAAATGTATGCATGACAATGTGCAAATTAATTATTCATTATCATAATGTATGAAAGGATGTACAAGAGCAACATTATTAACAGTGGCAGCTCAAGCAGTGAGATTTGTGCATTACAAAAAAGGGTTAAGAAACATAAAAATTAGAAAATAAATCAGTTCGTGTAATACACAATGAGAAGACTATGAAAGCATCAGAAAAGACATTATGTTAAGGATTATGGGAAAGCAAGAATACACGTTTCATTAAAGCTATAAAAGTGGATGTTACCATGGTGGTTGAGGTGGTGAGATTGCACAATTATTTTGGAAGGTTTTGAATATGTTGCATTTCATATAAAAATTGTCATGTTCAGAATTTTTAGGATTAATTGCTCTGAATGTGATTTTTGTGAAACGATGCAGTGCATTTATCTTGCGCTTTTACATGTTTTTTGTGAATAATATCTGCAGCCCTTAAACTGATATCACAAACACACCGAAAACCTACATTTGCACTGATGATGTAAAACACAAAATGATTTTTATAACTTTCCCTGCTTAGTTTGTGATAATGGTGACATGCAGGCCAAATTCAACATCAGCCCATATCAGGACAAAATTATCACAATTTGATTATATGGCATATCATAATATCTCATATCATCTTTGGAAGCTGTTTTGAACTGATGTAAGAAATCTTTTAGGTCTTGATTTCACAAAATCAAAGCCTCCAAACTTTTATTTTTCATTCACTGTATTTATTCTGGTTTTCAGCACTGGTGCAATCGGTCTAATCAAAATATTTTATGTTTTTTAAGTGTGACTCATCAAGACATTATAATATTGCTATAATAGTTAATAGTAATTGAGTCATACATACCAGTGGCAACTTTAGTCCATGACAGGAAGGGCATGGGTTCACCCTCGGCCTCACAGGGAAGCTGTGCATCTGTTTCAGTGGTCACAGTAATAGTCTGGATATTGGTCCTCATTATCCGTGGCTTCCCTCTTGGAATAGATCCTAGTCCAGGTAGCTGATGCCTTCCGGACAAATCTGGAGTCAGAGAGGTTCCTGTGTTCAGCCCCTCTGTGGATGTATAAGTCTGTGCAACAGACGGAGGTGGTGCTGTAATTCTCGGGGCAAGGGTGGTTTTCTGTTTGGCTGTCTGTCCACTGGTCTGTTTTGGGGCTGGGGAGGTTGGATTTGTACTATCACCGAGACTGATCATCCGGTTGGCTGAGGGAGTTCCAGGATCAGAGGCTGTTGTGCTGTCATGCGCTGATCTGCTGATGTTTGGGAGTTCTAAGTCTGGGGAAAAGGGATTTTTTTGGTCTTGGCTGTGGCTGCCTGGAGTGTGGTTGAATTTGGGAGCCTCTGGAGTGACGGTCCTAAAAAGTGGTTCTGTTTTGCCTCCTGTTGTTGGGGTTTTGGGCAACGTGACATGTGGCTTCCCCATGGATAGGATCACAGGAGAGGGCTTTGATGTAGTAGAGGAGGGAGCTGTTGTACTTGTACTGGGAGCATCAACATTTACTTGTGTGTAGGCAGTTTCTTCTAGATGCTCGTCCTCCTCTGAGGCAGCGCTGGTAGTTTTATTTTGACTTGAACTCTGATAAGAGCTTTCAGATGCTGCCGGCATCTTTGTGGTAATCCATTCTGTCTCCAAAACTCCCTCAGAAAGTGTTGCAACCGAGCCACTTGGAGTGTGCGTGCCAAAGGTTGTGTTGATTTCATGCTGGATCAAGGGAGCAGGTGAGGAGGATGGGCGCAATGGAAAATGCCCGCCGATCTCTTTGAAAAGCATCTTTTCAGCTTCTTCAGTGGGTGTGTATTGATTTTCTGATTGGTTCTGCTCTACATCTGGTTGCACTCGCAGCGTGGTGTGAAAATTCCCAGAGGAGTTGTCAGAACGTGGCTCAGGTCCAAGGTCTCCCGTAATGCTTACCCTTTGTGTCTCCTCTAAGGGTTTAACAGGCGGAAGAGGGGCGCTCGTAAACCTCTGCGGACTAGCTGGCGTAGGCATATTCGAATGCTCTGGAGAAGATGCACTCTCTGAGATTTGAGTTGCCGTCTTTCCGCGACCCGCTCCTGGAGAGGTCGTTGGAAATGATGGTGTGGCTGATGTGCTTTCGAATAGTGGTTTGGCCAGAGGAAGAAGGCCGTCCTTTGTTTTGGGGTGAGTGGCTGGTGGGGAGGAGGGTTCGGTGGCTGCCTTGTCGTCATGCCTGGAGACTGTGCTTTCTTTGTGAGTCACTCTGCCTGATGACGCTGCTTGGCTGCTACTGAATGGAACAGTGGTATTGAAGTTGGCTGTTGTGATTGTGGTCTTTTCTGATGGGTCTATTTTTAGCCGTGTGGAGGCAGTGGTCGTCGCTGTTGCTAGGGTAGCATCCACAGGTGTGGTGGTAATAACCTGCGTGGGTCGGTTGAGCTTTTGTTTCCTTCTGTTCGGCCTTCTCCTCCGACTCCCATCCCTTCTCCTGGAATTAGGGTGTCGGGGACGAGTGGGCAGCTGTTCCCCAAGCTCCTTTCTCATAGTCGGGGTGGACATAGGCGTAGTTGTCGGAGACGCTGTTGTGATCAGTGCTTGCAAAACGTCAAGCATTGTGTCCTTTGGCTGAGTATGTGAAGGTGATGTAGTTGCGGTCTCATGAAGATACTTTCCATTTCCCTCCTGGCTTATTTCCAGTGCAGTTGGGTTTTCTGAAGGGCTCAGCTGACTTCCACCTAGTGAGAGTTCTCGGTCCTCATTAGGGCCGGTAAAAACATCATCCTTGTTCATGCTCCCCTCTGATGCCTTGGACACATCAGACATTGTGACTGCATCCACATCTGTATTAGTGATTCGATTTGCATGCGGAGACTTGTCATACAGCGTACTGCTGCCGCTTGCACTGTTTGTGTTAGTCTGCCAATGGGTAACAGTGCTCTGGGGAACAGATGTGGGATCTTGGAGGGAAAATAAACTACTTGAGGTTGTGTGTGGGTTGAAGTTTATGTCAGGAGTGTCATAGGTTGTGCGGTGTACATATATGCTTGTGCTTGTACTATATGTTGTGTGTGGTTCTGCTGTGGCATGTGTGCTGTAGCTATATTGTGTGTTAGGTATCACATCATGTGTATTATGTGTGGCATAAGTGTTAGATGTCACATATATGTTTTGTGTGCTGTGTGTGTTTGGTGTCACATGTGTATGATGTATATCATCGGTCTTATGTATCTGCTCAGTGTGTTGCACTGGGCTGTACGGTGTTGCGGTGTAAACCTGGGCCTTCTCCTCCTGCACAGTCCTGCCATCTGAAGATCCCTCCATATTGTCTCGGGACAGTGTCGTCTGCTCCATTTCTACACTCTCCTTCCTCTCCGTTGTGTGTTGAACTGGGCTTGGCGTCACACTGCTCTGAGCAGTTCTGTCTCTAATCTTAGCCAAAATGTCTGCCCATTTCTCTGGGTCTATTTTATTGTTTGACATATTTATCCTTCTCCTGGTCTCAACTGTATTTTTTCTGTCTTCAGCTCGTGAGCCTGTTGGCTTCCGCAGCACTGGCGGCCTCCGCCACATATTTCTAGATGGATGGCTGCCCCTCCGGCCTGCGCCCACCCCTCCAGCACCTCTTCTTCTCAAGAGATCCAGGCGGCTCATTGGAGCGCCCTGCTGAGGAACTTCCCCATCCCCAGATGCCTCCTCTGTATCATCTGTGGGGACTTTAATCTTGGTATTGATCCCTGAGGCTGACTGAGGTCTTGTAGGAAACTTTCTCAATGGCCTTATGACCCCTGTGCGTCTGTTGATGGTAACTTTTGTAGCAAGTGTATCCACACCGTGTTGATTTATTGCAATGCATTTGTAAGAACCACTGTCTGATAACTGACCTTGTGAGATTCGCAAAGTTCCGTTAGAATAGACCAACATTCTGGAGGAGTTGGATCTGAAACTTACTATGTTGCTGCTCGGTAGAATCCAATGAACCTCAGCATCAGGTGAGCCAGATGCCATGCAAGGCATGGAAATAGAGTCTCCAGCAAAACTCTCGATAGGTGGAGGTGAGCTATGTTCCCCTGGAGGAGGGTTGGAGGATTCCTCCACTGTCAGACGGAATGGGAGGATGGCGAGGTCTCCATGGACCTTGGCGACGCAGTAGTAAATTCCTGTGTCTGAGTGGCTGACGGCTTTAATAACCAGCTGTCCTTCACTGGACACAGAAACCCTGTTGTCTGGACTGCTGTACGGTGCCTCCACTTTAGAGCCATCTGGCAGCATCCAGTGAATGACAGGTTGGTTGGAACTGTGCACGTTACAGTACATTTGGCTAGCACTGCCCACTACAGCACTCAACACTGTTTGAGTCGTGTTTGTGGACTCAATCATCACCCATGTCCTTCTCTGTCTCCGCACCAGCTCCGTCTCCACGGTCTGTGAGAGGTGGGTGCTGAGGATCAACTTTGCTCTCTTCCCTGTGGACTGAGGTCTGTTCAGCTGAAGATCTATAGATGTCTGCATCAGCCATGCTGGCTGGGCCATCATATTAACTTTCACACCAGTGTAGTACTGGGCGTCCTTCTCTGTGTCCTGTTTGTACATGTAGCTTGGATGAGGCTCTTTGTTAAGCATCTTCTCCCTCTGCAGGTGGGCTGGTACACTGCTGTAGTATGCAATGAGCCTCCACAGTCGCTCATAGTTCTCCCTGTCCACAGGGCATTCCAGATCTACTGACAAAGAGATGTTGGAGGCCAGCTGGAGCTGGCTGACCTGCTCCCAGTTGATCTTGCTGATTTCTCTGGGTTCACCAATACTGCACTCAAGATCTACCTTATTCCCATGTTCGTCCGACAAGCCCAGGGAGATATTGCCGAACGGTTCCCTGAACTCATCCAGGGTCATGACCTCACTTTCGGTGTCCTCAGGGGGGGTGGTCCTCTGAGGGGAACTGATGACAGGGCTGCTGCAGACCATATTCTCCAGAGCCTGGAGCTCCTTCCTCTGGAGGTGCTTGGGGGAGGCACACATAGAACACAGCTGGCCACCAGGGAGGGCCCTGTCCTTTTTACACTTCAAAACTCCTGGATTAAAAGAGCACAAAAGCAACACTATTAATGATTACATTGCTGCTAAGTTGACAAACTGTCATCTCTAAATGCTTCCAACTGATAAATCATTGGAAGTACTATTCTTCAGATGAACATGTAATGAGTAAAAGCAAATTAAATAACTGGGATAGCTCTTAAGTCCATCGCAGTGCTAGCACAGAATGGCTGACACACACATTCACACCTATGGATAATCTTATTGAAAGCAACAGGAATCACACAAGAAAAATATCTAAATGTATTATTTCTTTGTTGAAATTAAAGGGCTAACCTGGTGAGGTTTTATCCCAGTCATGAAGCCACCTCATGTGGCAGTCACAGGTCCACGGGTTCCCATGGAGGTACAGGTTCTCCAGCTGAGGCATAGCTGCCACCAGCCCGGAGGGGAGTGATGCCAGCTCATTCTCTGACAGGTAAAGGTGCCTCACAGTGGAGATTTGGAAGTGCTCCATAAGGGAAAACGTGGCAAAGGTGGCCGGGTGGAGCTGCCGAAGCCGGTTGCCTTCTAGCTGGAGCAGCCGCAGAGAGGTGAGGCCCTGGAAGGCGTCGGGGTGGATGAACTCCAGCTGGTTGTGATCGAGGTGTAATCTGGCCAAAGCCCACAGACCCTGAAGCGTGTGTCTGTTGATCTCCCTCAGCTTGTTGTAGCTCATCTTCAACATCTAAACCAACAAAGAGAGCGAGGAAAGACAGCCATTAATACTAATCAAATCTAGGAAAGCTGACACCAGAGCATTATGAATGCTAAAAACAAAAGTTGTTCATAAGAGAAAAGACTTTATTGCTTCTCTGGTACAGTTGCTGTGCTGCTATGTGGATCAAGGGTTGATTAAGCTTTTATTATAGCAAGGAGCTGTTTAATAATGCTCCTTTTGATTCATATTTTGATTTGGATTCCCACTGAAGAATACTAAAGCATTTTTAGACTTGATTAACCACAAAATGCCTCTGGCTGTGTCAAGTGGGTGAGGTTACTGTCGGGTGAAGAAACTGAATCAGTGCACCAAGGCTCCTGTTTGTCGGTCACTGAACTATATATGTAAAATTTTAGTAAAATTTGACTAATTTTTATTTTTTATTGCAGTCTACTCACCTTAAGTTTTTACTCTTTATTTAAACATTGAAAAATAACAAGGGAGACAGAGTAGGGCAGAGACAGATGGACTGCTGAAGGCCTGAAGGCATTTAACAACTCGCCGACTTGTGGTCACAACTGTTTTTACATTTTGAGATATCTGGGGAGAGCATGCATCCCCTTAAGGACAACCTGGAGGTTTCCAGATGCCACTTTGAGAGACATTTTTGTAGATGTTCATTTTTTCATTCATTCATTCATTCATTCATTCATTCATTCATTCATTCAAGTTCAAGCTTATTTAGAGCCCAAAATCACTGTTTTAGGCCTATAGTCCACAAGTTTACAAAAACAAAACAGAATAAACCCCTGTGACTTAAATCCTCACTCATTCATTCATTCATTTATTCATTCACTTGCAGTCAGTACATTTATGATGGCTTCAGTCAGTGTACCTGTAAGGATGTGAGATCCCTGAGAGCTCCATCAGGGAGACTGTGAATGTCATTCCCATGGACCATCAGAAGCTCCAGCTTCCTCAGGCCAGCCAGTGATTTGTCTGTGACTCTGTTGATGCTGTTGAACCTGAAATCAAAACAAAAAAAACATGCAGGCAGAAAGGATATTAAACTGAGCCGGCATGGGACTAATTATTGACTTGCTGAGCCATGAAATAAAGTCCCCTTCTTACAGTGCAATAAAAGTGGAATCCAAAGATTCACGTCAGCAAGGCTGCAGTACAGTAATGTAACAGGGATGCCAAAGCTGTGTTGGAGGATGCCAACGGAACTAACCCCAGGTTCATGCGTTCCACTTGTCTGGAGATGCCAGCTGGGATGGTGATCAGGGAGCGGAAAGTGCAGTGCAGCTCTGTGGGCTGGGGGCAGGAGCAGGACCGGGGGCAGGGAAGAGGGGCAACAGGGGCCAAAAGCATCAGCACTGCCAGGGTCTGGAGGATGCACAACACGGGGCCGTCCATCTTCAGCCAGGGAATGTACAGTTACAGCAGCTGGAGGATAGCAATGATCATAATATTAATAATAATGGCATGATAATGATGCTATTACTACCACTGTGATGATACTATTATTACTACTACTACAAGAACTACTGCAACTACTAGTACTTCCACTATTACTAGTACTTATAATAATAATGATGATGATGATAAAATAATAGTGATGATTTAAACAGCAGTCTCCCATTCTCAAAGGTAAATCCATGATTGAGAGCACAAAATAAACTGACATTTTGTGATGAGGACATAGCCTATGGAATAAAGCAATTTGAGATGAAAGTCCTGATTCTTCAAAGCTAAAATTATTTGCTTAAAAGAATGGCCGACGGGCAAGTGCTGACAGGAGTGCAGGCTGAAGTTTTGTGGTTGACTTCTTTACCTCCCCATCACCAACTAAATGGATGAACTCCCGCAAATTACGCACGCTCCGCTCGGGGTTCTCCCTAAAGTGCAAGCTGAATATTTTATGTTCTGAGCCCAGATCGGCGTAATGAAATATAGATCCTCTTACCTCAAAACCTCGATAGACCCTCTGCAGAGAGCTCATCACATTCCATTTTAGCATGTCTTTGGAGAAGTGGATAAAGTCTACATGTCAAGACGAATATCTCTAAAGTGAAAGCGAACGAGTTCCGACACTTTTACGGCGTGAGGAAAAAATGAGGTTCTGTTAAAAATGCTATAAACCTATCCAAAGAACAAAATGAACACTAATTCTCATGTAAAGTGGCTGTATGCGCTTTCGACCTACAGTAAGGGAATGACTGGAGGAGCCTCTCCAGTGCGCAGTGAGGAGACGCAACAGGAGGAGCCACCAAAGTTTTAGTGCTAAAATTGAGGGAAACAAGAGAAGAGGTAGGGTTGCAGTGGTGGGGCTTTGCTAAGAATACGACACTACTGTACCAACCCTGAGCAAACCCTATTGCTGCCGAGTGTGCGAGTGCATTTCGGTGGGACACATTGAGTGACTCATTTTGAAAGCATGAGACATGCCTGACCACAAATGCTGACATCAAACTACAGCATCAAGACCAGTTGCATAGGGAAAGGAAAAGTCTCAGTCTCAATTGATCAGACAGCTTGCAGCATGTCTGCTTCTGCTGTGTAAGCAATGTAGAGGTAAATAAAAAGGGGGGAAACTATGGACTCTGGCTGGTGATCATCACATGGCAAACAGCCAGAAGTAGATTATACTTGCAGAAAAGGATTCATTTATCCATTTAACATAGCCTCATGTCTTGTACATCAACTTACATCAGTTTGATACCACTTAGGACTATGAATTGCCAATATGAAAAGATGGTTAACTGAGTTTTGGTGTGTTTGCCCTGCACTACATGCCTGACTGCAAAGTGATGAAGGCTGGGTGCTATAAAGGTAAAGTTTAAAGATAAATCTCTTTCATTAACACTGACTCGTGTGCACAAAATGCAGACTGCATACGCATGCACTTTGCAGAGGGCATGCACACACTAATGGATGCACACACACACACACACACACACACACACACACACATGCACAGGACATAAACACAGTAGGGAATACATACTGCATCCTAGCCATCATTTTGACTTTGAATATGTTGATAAGACAGCCTCAAATATGGAGGTTGAGGCGTTGAGGCAAACTGCTTCGTGCATCATTTTGTGGAATCTGGACCTAAATATTTTCCTGATATCAGCACAAAACAGTTTTGGAAGCTGAGATTTAACTGTGCCATAATATGATATTGGGAAAAGTTTGTGCTTGTTTGTGTTGAATTTTGTGTTGAATTTGGTCGGTGAAATGCATGCTGGGATGTTAGCTTTGGCCCCTAAACGCCCTGCTCTTTTTTTCTCAGTACCTTGAAGATCTACAACACCATCACCTACGTGTCGCGGTCTAGAAGCCGGGTGGCTGCCGAGAGTTGGCTTTGTGATGATGTTTAAGTTCGAGGAAAGTGGAGTTCAAAGGTGACGGAAGGCCGGTGAGCAGAGGGCCCCCCACTCCCGCCGTTGCACCGAGAGCCTCCATCCATCACCGTGTCACTTTAGGCCCATAGCACACCTGCACCAAAACCGCATGGAGGTAAGGTCAGTGATGTTATGTGCCCTTATGTACCTCCTGAGGCAAGTCTCTATGCATCATCAGAGCCGGAGTGCAAGGCTGGATCTCTTTATGTGAAGAATAATTATTTCATAGAACCCTGAAGCCAGTCTATTCATAGACTCTAAGGTTTTACATTTGCTTTAAGATATTAAAGGACTCTACTCTAACATTTTGGGCAAAATACCCTTTGTCCAACTTACCTAGACTGAGACAAAATGTTTGATGCCATTTCCACTGTACATCCACTGGTTTGGTTCCCATGGTTAGCATGTTGTGCTAGCTTAGCATAAAGACTTGAAGTCTACAGGAGTCATTAGCCTAGCTCCATCAAAGTGAAAATAAACCTTACAGCAACTCCAAAGCTGTCTTATTTACATAGTGTATCATGTGTATTTGAAATACATGTCTTAGAATAAAAAAACACAAAAAAAACGAGAGTTTCTCAACACATGTATCCTTCCGGCTGTTCAATGGTTGTAGTTTTTAACATGTAACGTCTCCTAAAATGACTTCTTTTTATTAAAAAAAAAAAAGCTTTGGAATTACTGTAAAGTTTTTTGTTTTTTTTTCACTCTGACGGAGCTAGGCTAATGACCCCTGTAGACTTCAAGTCTTTATGCTGAGCTAACACAAAATGCTACTCATAGGAACCAAAGCAGTGGATGTACAGAGGTGAAAAACACAGTTTTAAGAAAGTATATTAGAAGAAAAAGTCCAGCATAACAAAATAAAACTCAACAATCCATTGGGGTTCTTTGGGAAATCATGAACATAAACTGATGGACAGGCTCAATTCACCTTTAACATTTTCTAACTCATCCCTGGCAAGATGATTGGCAAAGAAACAACAAACAAAAGGTCTTGAAGCACAATGCAGAAAATGCAGCATCCGAAGTAGTGCAAAATGGCCCATTTCCAAATTGGGAAAGACCTTAAGAACTTGGAGCCCATAAAATAAAAGTTAACAGCCATCAATTCCACTGCACAGAAAATTATTGTTCATTTCAAACAGTACTGTTCTTGGAACCCAATGCCAGTTCTCAAAGTTATCGCCTGAATGGAACAAGGAAGCCGTTTATCTGAAAAAAACACGCTAACTATGCAGGTTGGAATGATGGATTATGGTTCGGGTTGACAACGGTTTCTGTTGCCAAGATATTTGATTGAGTTTCAATATGAATGGGTTCCACTGAGTAAGGGAAGCTAATGCCACTTTAAAAGCAGTCAGGGGACTGAAACATGTCTCATCCCTGGAAAAGCCTCAGCCATCATAGATAAATGTTGGATTGATTTTTGTCCCACAGCCACTTTGAGAATACTTGTGTATTTGGTAGCTCCATCTCCAGTGGTTGTGAAGGTCCTAGTGGACCCACACATAGAAAAACAAACACTAGTACATTTATATGAACTATAAAATGTATGTATATGTACTACTTAGTGTATTAACGAAAAAATGTAAAAGCTTTCATGAGCTGGATATAGGTTCAAGCACTATTGTGTTGTATCAAATAGCGACACAGACCAGCAAAACAGACATTTACTTACCTCAAAATAGTACGTTGATAGAAATCTCTCGTTTTGTCATATTTGTCTCTGTCTTTCATAGGTGATCCAGCCAGCTGACCTACTGTGGATCCCAAAGCAAACCCTGCAAACTTGATTGATGTATTAACTGCCTTTGTGAAATTGCATCATCCCCAGAGTGGGAAGACTGTTATTATATCCTTGCCAAGTGTGAATATATCATTGTGAATTACAGTTGTGCGGCAACGCAGCTGCACTGGCTTGCACAATTGAGTTCAAACTGTCTTCTCTCTAGAATACAAGATGAATCTCTTTTGGCTTTTCATTGTAAACATTTATGATTAAAACAAATATCCGAATGTCTTTTCAGTGCGGCGGGGGGGGTGAGAGAGTGCAACATCTAAAATAGATCTGGGCCAAAGGTCTGCGTTTGCTCAGTTTAACTTAATAGTTTTTGTTTGAGTCATAAATGAAATGATTAAAGTTTTTTAATCAAAACATGATTTGTTATGCTAAGTTTGCAACGTTTAATCTTTACAATGAGGATTCCTTCCTCAAGGCTTGGTCTGTGATGAGAGGGTCACGGACCACAGGCATTTGCTTCGATTGCTACAACTACTCAACAGCCTGAGACAAAATCTATAAAAGGGCAGAGAAAAAAATTGGAGTTGGATACTAATGTCAAGGCAGCAAATTTATTTCAGCAACGGAAGTGTGGTTGGCCTTGATTGTGAAAAACTAACCAGAACAGAGGGTTCTCTCATATTACCCTGTGCCGTGAATCCCTTGAATTGAGAATCAGTAAAGCTTATGACCAAAGCATATTCTCAATCAATCATGTCAGTCTTTGCTGGGATCAGTGGTCCAATTTGTGTTCCAGAGCTTGTTGGTGTGAATGTGTGTTCCATTGTATTCATGTTGGAGTAAACTCAAATTGATCAGTGAGCTTAACTAAAGATGTACTCAATTAAAAACCTAATGCTATTGTTCTAGCACCCACACCAACACACACAACCATGCGTATGATAGATGGGTCCATATATGGAAGTCTTTACACAGGGAGTGATGAATCAAGTGTAAATTATGTATGTAAGAACTAAGTCTGCATGAATATGTTATTAATAGTTCTTATTATCATCCTTGGTTTCAAAGGAGAGTTTTTGGTGTCCCATTGTCTAAAAACTGCAGAGAGACATCAAATACTTGTCATTTCTTAGATTTTTTATGATGAGAATGGCCGAAGTCAGAAAAAGGGTATTTTGCCCAAAACATTGGAGCATTCCTTTAATTAAAATCCCCTACTAATGAATTCAAATTCAAACATTCAAGAACAGCTCTTCTGTATTTACAGTTGATAAACTTATATTCCAAACCCGCCTTCCATCTGCCATTGAAATAACCGGATGTGAGAGTTTTCAATCTAATAAGATATGCTACGCAGTGAAGGAACCACTTAATGTTTTCTTAAAATTTCCCAACGTAAGAAACCCAACAAAGATATGTCCTATGTTTTCTACTCTGATGAGACAGTCCCAAGTGGCAATGCTTCCTAAAAACACTGCGTATAACTATGAAGCTTCCTTGCAAATGAGACAGTGTGTGTCTGTGCAAAAATAAATGTCTTAGTCTGTGTATGTGTGACAAAACGAGGCTGCATGAGTACGTCAAAAAGAGAGGGAGATAAGACAAAATGAAGAGAAGAAGCAAGAGCGTGCTAATGCCTTCATACATGCTGTATATCTCTTTCACTGAGACATATGGGCTTCGTTTGTGTGCCCCAGTTATATAATATCAGGTCTGCTCAGGGTGACTTTCTGCAGTCTAACTACGCTGTACCGATTTGCCTGGAAAACGGCCCATGTAAGCGCGGACCAGACAGCTTTTGGATATGGTTCGGACATTACGTAAACGCCAAGGGAAGCCTAATGCCTGGAAAGTTAGGAGGTGAAATCCTCAACATCTGCAGATGCATCCTGGGCTCTGGTGTTAAGAGGTTGACAAGGCAGCAGAAGGTAAAGGGATTAGCACTCCATCCCTCTTCTCTCCAAACTATTTTCAGGGAGAGAGGCAGCGCAAGGTGAATCGGGATCCCTCAAGATTTATTCACACCCACCCACTCGATTTTAACCTTCACGAGCTACAGCAGCATTCGGATAAAAGGTAAAGATTTATAGCCAGTGGTAAATAAGAAGGAAGGTATATTCCAGTTGGCGGTAATCATAAGGCAAACCATCAATAAAAAATTATATTTTCAGATAAACAATATATATATACATATATATGTATATTTATGTCCCCTTAAAAGCCCAAGTTCTCATATAACTTACATATAAGTCTGATGCTATTTACTATGATCTGTACTATGACTTAGGATCATAAAAATTTATGTCAGCCTAAAAAGGTTGGGAGTTTTGGTGGCTTTACCCTGCACAAAATCCCTGATAATAAGTGCATATAATAATATCACAGTAAAATTACAGTGAATTTGATATTACTGTCTGATGAAATTGTTAGAAACTATACAGTTGCCCCAGAAAGTACTCCATATCATTTTGGCATATTGTGTGTATTACAGCATGTCATTCTGTAACTTTGAAAATAATAAGAAACTCTTGATGTACAGCTTATGTTTTATCTATATATTTCCAAAGAGAATATATGATGAGTGTGTTTTTTGCTCAGCATTCCTCTAACATTGCATTACCGAGGTACAAGTTGTTCTCAGTGAAAGCCATCACAGCAAAAAGTCAGCTTTACAGTCAGAGGAGAGAAAAATGTTACTCATTGCCGAACGGAAAATCCTCCGCGACCTCTTCACCTTTGAACATTTTTTCCAATGTATATCTCACTGGGGTAACATGTGTTAGCCTTGTGCAGCGCGAGCACGGCCAGGACTGATTTTCTCTTCCCATGTCCTTCTTGCTCAGGTGGCTGTGACCTCATGTAAGAGCCTGAACCTCAGCTGATGGTATCTGTGGGGGGTGGAGGGGGTGTTACTGCGCGGGAGGGTTGACATGTGTCAGTCAAACTCAAATCGACAAGGAGATTTCTTTTTCTTTTTTTCCTTTTTTTTTCTGCGTGTGTTTGTTTTGCTTTCACCAGCCTGCAGACACGATTCTTGGAACAGGAAAAGTTAGTTCCAGCAGTTCATTTCATTACTTGTTGAGACAACTTGTGAAAAGCCTACGGATTTAAATAAAAAATCTATACTCATTTTTGAACCACAAGTAGGCAGAAGCTTGTAATTTTTTTAAATTACACAGTAAAAACAAATTACTATCAGTTCAAACAAAATGATTTGCTGTCAAAAAGTTAATAATGTAAAATAAGACAATGTACAATTTCTGAGTTAGAATTGCTCTGGATGCAGAATCCTATTGATTTCATTAATCTGCAATGTGCAGATTAACAGCAAAGTTGAACAGCAAACAATGAACTATGGTCAAAATGTACATAATGTACATGTACATAAATAGTAAGAGCTTATTTCTCTCTTTAATCCATTTTAATCCATTCACGTATTATTTATGATGTTGGAAGGCTAGCTGATAGCTTATCTAGATAGAAAAGCATGGTTATTTTAATGTCAGCTAGGCTAACTAGCTAACTTTGATAACTTATTGTGGCTAAAGTGCATTTTTTGCAGCTAGTAGCAATAGTACTAGGCTTCATAATATTAGTTAACTTATATTTAACTTTATATTATACTTACCCTTATATTTTATGTCGTGATTTTTACAAAAAGTACAATCTCTGAACTTCCGTAAATATAGTTTACATCAACATGCAGATGATAATTACAACTGGGACTCTCGCAAAGCTCCAGTATATCCGGGAGGCATCTGGAAAATAGAGACTTTTAAATGAAAATAAATACAAATTTAATGCTGCTTTTATCATGCATGGTTTTTTTTAAACCAACAAACCAACTCTGCCTCTTTTAAAGCTGAACATATCTTGTGAAATTAACAGTTTACTAGTATGCGTTGCCTTTTGATACAGACTTGAACATTTGTAACGTTAGGTTACTTTACTTTCCGGTTCACTTACTTTACTGTCCAACTGACATGAACACTTACAAGTTGTACTGATGGGAATCTTTCTGACCTCTACCTTCCTCCCCATATGAGGTGAACATTAGAAAAACTTAATTGGCTCCACCCATTGAGGTTCAACTCAACCAATGCAATTATTTGTACTTTGACCAGCCCTGTCCCCAAAAACTCCAATTTCCAATCAAAAGCATTAATTAGTTCAAATTTCAATTTTATCGTGAGATGTTATATTTTCTACAATCAGCACCTGTGAGATGGCACTGGATGTGTAATTTGCTTCGCACACACAGAGAAAATCCGCCGACTATAATCTCATTTCCTGCACAGCCTCTTGATGATCCATTCAATATGTTCTTGATTTTGCCTTCGCGAGACAGTGTTGAAGTTTCCATGCTCTGTGATGTAGCTGGGCCAGATGCACACGCACACACACACTCACCAAGGGGACTAGGAATAACATCTGTTCTTCTGGTCGGACGCACCTACCAGCCACAGAGGAGCACAAAAACAAACACCGCAGTCCCTCAGAACCACATAGGACCAAGCACACGCACTGAGATCCCAATATAACAAAACAGACTAAAACCAAATATCCAGTGCATTAGTGTATCCCAACCACAATTGAAGGTTGCTGTCCAATGCATTAATAATACATCATGTCATGGTTTAAAACGAATATGGTACTACTGTACTATGAAATTGTTAATAACAGTATAGTTACCTCTGAAAGTACTCATCCAATGGTGTTGACTTACTGTGTGTACTGTAATCTATTATATCATGCTTTGATTATAATGACTCTAATGCATTCTTATAGGAAAAAACACTGTCAGCCTCAGAGAGAAAAATGTAATTGATTGCCTTAAGATATCAACAAAAAACGAATACATTATAACACATCAGTGTCACGAGGCGACATAAACTCCACCAAAGTTGATCCCTAGCCTAGGGGAAGCCACTGGCAGCCATTTTCCTCCTATTTTTGTCCGCTCAGCGACAGGTTTGTAGGTCAGTTCCACTATTCCAAGTGAGTCCCACACGCCTTTTTTGTATTCTTCTACTGGCCTGGAGCCCCGCTTCGGAGAACAAACAGCCTGCCCCTAACCTGCTGTGCTGCAGCTGTGCTCGCACCCTCCAGACGCCATACGTTTAACTGGCTGGTAGGCAGATTAAAAAACATCTAAAAGAGAGAGGAAAAAAAAAAAAAAAAGCAAGCTGGTGGTCTGCCTGCCACCATAAAGCAACCGCTAACCCAGCGCCACCTGAGGCTGAGGGACCAGCAGGTCAGACGCCCTGTAACTTGCTGCCAGGTGTTGGAGGAGCGAGTTTTGTTGTAAATTTACACATGCACACTGATTATAGGCATGTGCAAAGGTGCACTGACATACTGAACATGTGCATGTACACACATACCTATGTAAGCTTGTGCAAGGATGCAACACGAATAAAAACCTGGGCAAAAAAATACAACTTTTTTTTTTTCCTTTTTTCCTTTTTTTTGAGGGCAACTTTTTATGAATTTTATCTTTTGTTTTTGTTCTGTTTTTTTTTCTGGGTTGTTTTGGGCCTTTCTGAGGGCAATTCTACTGACTATAAAATGATGAATAAAAAGCAGCTAAGGGGCGCGCTAGATGCAAACTCACATCCCGGCTTTGTATTCAGCCTGGGACACTAGTTATATATGATCCCTCTCTTTCCTGATCTGCCAACTGTCAAGTAAAGGCAAAACTGTCGAAAAAATAATCTTGAAAAAGTGATAATAATATAGCATAAAAAAGGAACAGAGACATTTTCTACTGCTCCCCGCTTTGTGCTCGATTTTCTCATCAAAAGATGCTCTATTTTTCTTGCTAAGAATGTAATGGAATGAACTGTTTGGTCCTAAGGCTCATGGGGGAGAGTAGTTGTCGTCACGAGGCTGCAGGCAAAGTGCCGAAGATAATCACAGTTGTGCTGATATACAGTATAACAGCACGATCTCGAGTGTGATATTTCTTTTATACAACAGTTCTACCAACAACGCCATTTCTCAAATAACGGTAATGACTGACAACAGATTATGATTTGTTTAAACATTTATTCCACTCCGCCAGCACAAATAGGTCCTCAGATTTCAAGCTGTTGCTAAGCAACACAATTTCCTGACCGCAAGCTAGCTTGCTACTTTGTGTAGTTCTACACATTAGCGCAGGCGAGCAGGTCTGAACACACCTGCAGGTTTGCACAGCAGTCTCCAGGCTATTTTTTCCTGCCTCTCGTCCTAGTCTGAGAACGCTGTCATGGTACGAAGTTTGCTGCAATGTAAATCATGGATGTTAATGTAGGTTATTACATAACACTTGTAGAGCGCAGTAATACATGTAGTTAAATGTCAGAGTGCTGTTATATAATATATAATATGATATAGCCTGTGCATAAAAATGGTTAAAGTTCTAGATCTATTATTATTAGAAGTGGTACTGTTGCTATTATTATCAGTAGCATTAGTAGCATTAAAAGTAGTAGAAATAGTAGTAGTAGATGGGTTTTAATGGAGATGGGTTTAATGTTTCATGGTCTAGGAACTGTTTCAGAGACTTTTTCAAACTAACAGGACTAAAATTGAGGAAATGACTGAAAATGTGCAAATTCCCAGATTTTTAGCATAGAAATGTTTAATAATGGTGACTGCTGGCACAAAATATTGGCCATCAACAGTTTCAGTCCCAAAATACCTGTATCAGTCAAACCACACACACACATGACCATGTGTATCGTGGTTGGTTCCATATGGGGAGGTCTCTCTACAGTCAAGGGAGCGACAAATCAGCTGTAAATGACTCCCTTGTCTGGCATTTCCAATACACAAAGATGAGGAAGGCAGCTGGATCATAACAAAGCTATGCGAGGGAATAATAATCGGCCAGCTACGGTTTCATAGGAGTGCAATGCTGTTTAACGGACACCTGTTTCTGAAGCGCACACTCATGGATACTCTGCATACATACTGTAATTTTGCATGTCCCATTAAGAACTGAGCACTGCTGACAGATATAACATTTCTTCTTGACAACGTAACAACTTAGTTTAATGGTTCTCAGCATGGATTTTCTCTTCAAGTCGTAGAGTAGTCGGTCCTGTGACCTGAACAGTGACCTTAAATCATTTCTGGAGTTACACATATGCACAGGTCAAAGAGATAAACCAGCCTATATGATAGGCTGATGATATCCCCGTCCTAATATTCCCCATGGAACTATCAGCACCAGGCAGCATAATTTCAAATCAACAGCACGTCCGCTCAGTCGGCAAATCTCCTTTCCCTCGAGCATCTCCCTCTCGGCAGCGTCCGTTCCCCTGGGCCCAGGCCAGCTACTCTGTTTCCTCAGCTGGGGATGGGAAATCTGGCCAGGTCCATTTGTCTCCATCAGGAGAAGGATCCCTCTCCAGAGAATAATGCTCAGCGGTCCAGAACAGCTCATACAGCTGAGAGTTTCCAAAATACACGCCGTGCAACGCTGCTGTTCAGGCCTGTTTTAAAGCTGGTGGAGTGAGCTTTGAAAGTCTGTTTGGTTCAATTATACCTTGCGTGAAGGGAGTCAGGCATTGCTTGTTGTGAACAGTAAGCAGTCAAGTGAGACTGATGCAGGTTTTCCAGTATTGGCAACTGGATATCAGCCAATCAGATGTTGCCCAAAACTGATAAGATAGAGGTGAGTGGGATTTTTGGGACACACACTGTTTCACTGCCAATACCAGTTGTGAGGCCTAAACTTATGGGATTAGCTGATAACAGCTAATGATTGATCCATCACTGTTACCAAGCATTAGAAACTATTACAAGTGACACAAATGATTAAGATTTGATCAATTTTCATTCACTTGAGTTATCAGATGTCTGAGAAGAGGAATCATATCAGTGTGGTGTGGGGGACTTTACTAACCAGTCTGTAAAAGCTGCAAGCTAACATGCCTTACCTGCCTTAAAGGGGAAGTTCACCTGAAAACAAACATTTGACCCAAAAACTATATTGTTTTGGATGGACTAGCTGCATGTAAACAACATTATTTTGATGAAGTTGGCAGTCATCAAAACCAGGAAATTGTATTGGAAGAACTGGCTAAACACAGTGTACATGGACATGGAGACTGCAAGATCCCCTACACCACAGGTTATATCGTTTGACCAGGACAACATTAACCAATTTGATGTTTTGGGTGAAAGTCAGGGATATTTGTTTGAACCCGAATAGAAGAAATGAGGCAATGCAGAGAGCAGGAGGCTCTGCATGTCAAGTCAGGCGATACTGTGGGAGTAGCAGCTGGAACCCTGGACAGCAACTGGCAGTGCCTAACGTTATGGCAAAGGTTCCCAGTCACGCCTGTGGAGATAAAGTATCTGTGTTGCTACGATTGGGATTGTGGACAGTTCTGGTTGATTGGAAATGCCTAACAAGATGGCAGAGGGCGATAGTTTCATGAGACAGTTATTTTGATGTCCATGCACACACACACACACAGCAACATTGGAGATGTTATTCTGGTCGCTAGAGAATAAATTGGAGTTAACCCTGACACAAAAGCTAAGTCAACCAAATCCTCTATGTGTTTAAAGGAATACTCCAACATTTTGGTGCAAAATACCCTTTTCCGACTTACCTAAACTGAGACAAGATGTCCGATATCATTTTCAACTCTGTACGTCCACTGGTTTGGTTCCTATGGGCAGCATTTCATGTTAGCTTAGCATAAAGACTTGATGTCTATAGGAGTCATTAGCCTAGCTCTGTCAAAGTGAAAAAATAAACCTTGCAAAGCTGTCTTATTTACAGAACATATCGTGTGTTACACGGTAATGAAATACACATCTTGGAGAAGTCAAATGGTAGGAACTGTAACCATCTAACTTCTCCTAAAACGACCCCTGTATTTTTTTTTTATTCCAACATGTGTATTTCAAATACACATGATACATTGTGAATAAGACAGCGTCGGAGATGCTGTAAGGTTTTTTTTTTTTTTCACTTTGACGGAGCTAGGCAAATGTCTCCTGTAGACTTCAAGTGTTTATGCTAAGCTAACACAAAATGCTATCCATTGGAACTGAAACAGTGGATGTACAGAGGTGAAAATGGATCAAACATCTTGTCTCAGTCTGTGTAAGTCAGAAAAAGGGTATTTCACCCAAAATGTTGGAGTATTCCTTTAAGAATTGTTCATCTGTCTAACTTGTTTTTGTTGGCTAACTGAGCCTGTGGGCTTATTGTAGCAGCTGTATAGCTTTGGTCAGGAGACATGGGATGTGTGTTGTCCCTAGTACACCTGAGAAAAACCAGGTGTGTGACAACTGTATTCACTTTATATTTCATATCATATTTTGTGTGGAATTATGCTATGAGGAGCAGCCGAACCACCTAAAACCTAATTATTTCATTCTTCTTCTTCAGTAGAGAGTTTTGGTTTCCCATGATGGTCTTTTTCAGAGGCTTTTCCACCCTGACAAGAATACAACTCTGAGGGAAAAAAATATTTTTTCGGCACAAAGGTGTTCTGAAATTCTACTGCTGTAAACAGTTTGAGCAAGTGGGTCCTAATCAGGTGCGTTTGAGAAGGTCAATCTCTCATGGTGAGGAGGTAAAGGGCCTCTTCCTGCAAAGAGGAACTTACTCAATATATAGTATGTGCACTTTACAACTGTCAGGACTTAATGAAGACTTCCCCTTTAGACCTTTCTTTTAAGCCTCTCTTCATTCATTGATGGTTTACCATGAGGAGGACTGCACATTGTGTTTATGGGCCAACTCAATTAAAGAAAGTACGCTTTTGACTTCTCTGCACAACTGAATCATATTTCTCTCCAAACATCTTTGGTGTATTTGTTTATATTTGGGTATCATGATTTCTGGGTCAATAATATAATACTCAAATGCTGATATAGGCTGGTGTACTGAACCAAATATCCAAGACATTCGAAGGCCAGCTTTTTGAAATGTTGATTATCACAATGAGAATGCTGTGCAGACCTACTTTTATTTTTGCAAGTTAAAAGGGCAGTAAATGGGGTTTTTTCTGCCCTTTAGCATCAAATGACCAAAATAGATCTGCATGGTACTGATAAGATTGTTTATTAATATAAATGGTTCAACTAGGTCACTAAATTATTTAGTCAGCTGCTGAGATTTCTGGCTTTCACAGCTCCTTTTCTGGACTTCGTTTTGGAACTCCCCACACACTGGAGTTTCAAGACACTCCAGTGGAATATGTGGATGGGACGTGCATATCACTTTAATTTATTCCCTCTTCCTCCATCCCTGCACAGTCGCCGCCATGTGGCTCGCCGATGGCCTTTCACTGCTAATGAGTCGACAGGCTGAGGTGAGGGAGCCACACCTGAGCACGAAAAAATACCAAGAGCTGATGGAAACCATCTGTGCAGATGGCATTTTGATGCATAACTCTCATTCCCAGCCCTCCTATTTGAAAAAGGCGTGAGAGGTGGGACTGCATTAACAAAAAAAAAAAAAAGGGGGGGGAATCGTTGGGGAAAAAAAGAAAACAGAGATCAGCTTTACAAAGCAAACAGAGGGATTGCTAAAGAGATCCCATAGCAGGGGAAAAAGGAAGAAAGGGATGTTAGGAGTGAAAAGCTGTGAACCCGACATCAAGCTGACCTTACTGATGGCTGCACAGGGACAGAAAGACGACAGTGAAAAGATATAAAGTGATTACAGCTGCTAGAAATGTAGTGTCATCCATTCATTTGAGGGGAAACAAAAACAATGATCAAATTCAAAATCACTTGAATTACCTTAAAATTATGAGTGTATGGACTGTCTGTGTGCACATACACAACTTGTACATATATATACATACAAGTACACAATTTGTATTGTCCATTTTATCATAATCTCAGATATAGACTTTAACTGAAAGGTCTGCAGAAGGCCTTGATTTGTTTTTTATGTCCGATGAATGTCGACTTCAGTACCTGTTTACAGACAAGGTGTTTCACCTTGCTCAATTTGTGTTAGATGCTTACCAACAGCTTACCAACATTTATCTCTGATATGGTAAAAGTGCAGTCTGGGCCTTTGATGTGCCTAAGTTAAAATTTTATAGCTCTAATGTCCATCGAGTAGGATTATTTAGTCTGATATTGATATCTATGGAGGTGATCTGGATTTATATTTGTTCTTTCATTCTGATTGTTTCTGCTCTTGATTAAGTATGTAGTGTCTTGTAAGCCCATGTAGGTTGGGTACCTTTGGTGCATGACGCTGAATAAAATATATACCATACCATGCCATACCACAGTGAACTTGGACCAAAAACATGCTTTCACTGGAATGTCCCACAGCATCAAATGGCCTTAAAAGTGAACAGATTGCTTGTAAGATAATAGAGACAGAAAGAGATGGGAAGACACTTCAGTGAAACTCTAATGAACTGAGGCCACAGCAATAAATGCACAGGACCAGCCAAACATGCTCAACTCCGGCCAACTTGCACATTTGTGAGACAGACACCGACAATTCATATGATGATAATAGCCTGTTTGTGTTACCATGCCACCCTCGGGTAATGAAATCCTTTCAGTTAGTTAGGTTTGTGCTGGGTTGAATTTGCCTGGAACAATGGAATCAATACAGGCGGTCCAAAAGGGGAAAATGTGGCATATGGCACTAAAGGTAAACCATTGCTTGGGAGATTTCAATTACTTTAACTAGAAATGTAAACAAAGGAAAGAATGGCACCATAAGCTGTGGTAATTAATTCTGCTTTATTTTCTCTTTACAATCTTGTGTTCCAAATTGGCATTTGATTGAACATTTTGTTGTTAAATACGTGTTTATAAGACAGCCTGTACCAACATTGAAAGCATGTGTAAATAGCAGCAAAATGAATGTTAAAGGTGCACTATGCAAAATTGCAGAGGGTTGATTGAAGTGTTTAGACTGTTTAGACTCATCTCAACAAAAACCATGGAAGAGACAATCTATCCATTTGTCAGGCTGATGATGAAAACCATATTGATGCAACCATTAAACTGTGTTATTCCACGTTTTTTTGTCAGTTAAGTCTAAAGGGTCCTAACTTCAATTAACCCAGTTTGCAGAGTGCACCTTTAAAAGAATACTCCAGCAATTTTACTCCAACCCTTTTTCTGACTTACCCAGAATGAGACAAGATGTTTGATACCATTTCCACCATGTTAGCTTAGCATAAATACTTGAAGTCTAAAGGAGCCATTACCTTCATCAAAGTGAAAAAGTAAACCTTAAAGCAACTCTGAGGCTGTTGTATTTACACAATGTACCATGTGTCACACAGTAATGACATCACTTTTACGGAGCTAGGCTAATGACTCCTGTAGACTTCAAGTTAAGCTAGCATGAAATGCTAATGAAACTTTATTGATCCCTGCAAGGAAATAGCTTAAAGCCAGCAGTCGTCAATAGTTGTTACCTGTAGCATTTTGGGAATTCAGGACCTAAATGTCCTCTGCTATTAGTTCAAAGAGTTTCCAAAGCTGTTTTATGTGAAATTTTCCTGGGCCACAATATCATATTGTGAAAATGTTTTGCTCCTTTGTGTTGACTTTAAACTTAGCCACCTCTTGCACGCAGGCGCAGTTTGCATTGGTTTAGGGGGCTCGCTGAACCTCCTAATAGCCATAGCCAAAAACGCATGTTTAAATATTATCTTGGTATTTTTTATAATAACAAAACTAATAACTTATTGTAATTCCTTGCTCTATAATAATAAAGAGAAACAGATGAAATAGCCTTTTCAGATAAATCTTTCTCCATGTCTGAAGAAACGCTAATAGCTGGGATCTGTATCTCGTTTACTGTCAGGTCTTGCAGTTTGTGCGAGTTCAGTTTCTACTGCAATATTCCATCACACATTGGTCATATTATTCAGGATATGAAAATGCACTTGCTAGTCTAGTATCTGGATTATTAAGTTTTGTATAAACGAAGCCTCTGTAAACTGCGCCAATGCTCTTGCATGTTGCTGTCCATCAAATGCTTGCTGACAGTGGTAGACCTAGTGTAAGGATGAAGTAACTCTCCAGTCTATAATCATTTCACGCTCCACAAACTGTGAAAGACAGGGCCAAACACAAGTCAGATCTGGAACACAAGCAAAGATGAGTTCAGACTCTTGTGATCCCAGGTGAAACATTAAAAAAAAAAACTTCCTGAGATTGTATGCTTACATAACTTAAAAAAAATGATACAGGTAGTCCATCGTGACAGAATATGGAATGCACGGTAGGAGGCAGATGGGACGGCAGGCCTCTGTGCACTGGGAGTTTAGCGGATGCATCTTTAAAACAGAAACACATGGATACCTTCTGAGCACTGCACCAAAGAAGGCTGGATGAACATATGGAAAGGGGATAGCAGGGAGCACCGCCAGACAGACACATGGAGAGAGTACGAAATGGAGAGGGGAGAAGCACTCCCATCAGCTGAACAGTGCCTGCTTTGGATACTAAGCTCCACACAGTCAGATATAGTGGTATCTGATTTGCAATGAGGTTTTTAATGCCAAAATACGCCCAACTTATCTGCTAGAGTGGGGCTAGAGATAAGAGCAAGCCATTCCCTTGAATTAAAACACCATATATTCACTCGATTTGCCCAAATGAGAGGTGTCAGTATGGTGCGAAACCTTCTCTACATAGGAAGTGACAAATCGAAGCCTATCAGTAAGATCCAAAAGTGTCAGCAGAGAGTGAGCGCTCTGTCCAAAAAAGCTGGAATTGATGGCTGATGTTCTTCACCACCCCCTCCATCCCACCAGACACTGGGAGGACATTTCGTCTATTGATGTAATCTTACAGAACTTTTGGGTAATGAAGTCCTTCAAACTTTAAACAAAACTAGGTCAAAACCAGTGTTGGGCAGTGACGCGTTACGAGTAACGTGCAGTAACGCGTCACTAGAAACGCATTACTGTAACGCCGTTACTTTTGGCAGTAACAAATACTCTAATGCATTACTTTTCAAATAAAGTAACTCAGTTACCGTTACATTATGGCGTGTTAGTCCGTTACTCGATAAATGAATTCACGTTTGCCCAGCTGCAGTGTAGGCTACTTCCTAGTGTTTACAGCGGAGACACCATAGATATAGAACTATAGATGCAACTTTACATCATATTCATGGGCTAACCGTCCACCATATTACCTGGGTATTGTTTACAATTGGCACCTATGGACAGCGACTATGATTGTCAGCTGTGCAGCACCTGTTTGGTTTACTAAAAGGATCCAAGAGACCAGGGAGGCTGGCATCACTTTACACAAGTCAGTAGAGTAGATAAGAGATTTATTTTTTACATATGGGTCAACCAAAACTACAAAAAGTTAGTGAACTAGGTAACTTTACCGTTAGGTTCAAGTGACGAAGCTGAGTATTACCCTTGGCACATTTACGGTTGCACTGCACACTTTACTTCTGTTACAGTCATTTTATGTTATTTTTTTAAACTTTT
>OMLF01056654.1:0-17512 GCA_900302615.1 Holocentrus rufus | reverse complement strand
CCACCCCCCACCCGAGAGGACTTGGGGACAGAGCAATGAGAAGTGTTCAATCACATCCAGCTGTTGAGCTGTTATGGTGATGGATGGGATGCATCAGGCATGTGTGTCCATTTACCGAGAGAGGAGTTTGAAGGAGTTTCGGTCTAACACGCACACAAACAGCCACCAGGGTATAAACATGAATTGGGGTCTTATTTATTTATTAATTCATTGCAAATGCCGACATATCAGATGGGGGAAAAAGCTGAATGGAAACAAACTTTAAAGAAACTATAAAAAAAAGTCTGTGCTCAACTCGATGTGACAAATTGTTTTGTAAATAAAGAAATTATGCTTCATTTAATAAGTTGTGCTGCATAGATGATAAGGCAGGCTTGCCTTGAATGGCTCATTCTCATCACGCAATGTTTAAAAAGTGGATTCAGTGATGTAAAATAGTACCACAATGTCATATCCACTGTTTTTCAAATGTATGTGGCTCTGTAAGTCCTTGAACAACATTATCCCATTATAAGAATATGTCTCATACCACAACACATAAACAACATGACACACAAAAGAAAAGGCAGCTCATTAAAAATGTGGCCAGATTACAAACTTTACTGAGTAACAGACCTTATTACAAGATTTTTCCTTTGTGGGAAAAGAGGACAGAACGCAATATGTGATAATATATTGTGCATGCTATTATAGAATATGGCTGTTCAATGTTATAATAAGATTCTTAAATTCATATCATAATTAAACATTTGATCTTTTTTTAAAAAAAAAAAAAGGACAGAAAATGTCCATCCCCATTACATTTCCATATAATTTCTACACCGGTGTTTATTTAGCTTTAGCTAGCAAATTAGCAACCTACATAGACAAATAATACTATAGGTGAATGCATGTTAACTAACTATCATGGATACATTTGAACAATTAATGCTATAGTGAATGCAAATTCTCCCCTTTTGTGATTAGCGATGTAGCATAGTAGCTTTGCTAGCTAAACAGTGAGCAAAGCTAACAAACTAGCTAGACAAACCATTAATACTGTAAGTGGACGGATGTCAGTAAATTTACTATCATGGATACACTTGAGCATTTAATGTTAGGTCCATAGTAAATTCATTTCCTCTAGTATCACAGGCTTGATAAATTGTTTAATTGCTTAAGAAGGGCCTACAAAAAGTTAAAATGTGGTACAATAATTAAGTGAAAATACTCTGAAGGTATTCATTAGAATAATAAGGGATGTCGTGGAGGTGAACCATCAGAACTCTGTTTACTCACCTGCGTATTTGAGGAGTTTAATCACCATTTTAGTGCAACAAATCTGTGATATGAGGTAAAGTGATCATCTACTGGGCCAACACATTCCAGCAGAAATTACACATTGAATAGATATTAACAGGGCAGCCTGCATCTTTCTTGAAAAACTGTTGTAAATTTAGCACCAAAATGAAAGATGATCTGCTACCTGCATGGTTTCGTGAAATCAGGACCTAAATATCGGTAATGGTAGTATGTGGTACGCACTCTACACGGTTACAGGCCCCTGATGTTCTTTCTTTTTGGTTGCTTCATTTTATAGCATGCTTGCACTCCTTGGAGTAATTAATCTGTTTCTGCTTGGATTTTCTGCTGATAGAGTCTGAGTTTCTGTGGGTGATGCTCTTTTCTTTGTCTGTTCATCCATGGTAGCTATTGAATCATTTCCTGTGCACTGGAGGATTTTTACCAGGAAAGAGCTACAAGACACAGTGCGGTCATAACAGTGATTTAAACCGTTTTAAAGAGCTGGCTATAGGTTGAATCACTCAGCATAAGAAGTATTTAAAGTATATGAAAAGTTTTTTAATTGAGTTTATGAGTTTTATTTGAATTTGTGTTTTTACGCCTTGCGATGATCAGCAAATTATTTACCATTACATCACAGCATACAAAACCAGCTTTGTAATGCAAAGTCTTGTTGGGTAGTGGAAGCTTTGGCATCATGCACCGTGGGATTTTAACCATAAGCGACCCCAGGGCCTCATTAACCAGGGCCAGCCTGATCCTACAAATAGCCGTCTCTCAAATCAAAGTGATCCAAGCTTCATTCCAAGACCGAGTCCCCTCTAATTAAAGTCGTAGATCCGTTGGAGGCCCCACAGTATTTCTCCCGCGCTGACACCCTCCTGTCAGCAGCACAGTCAATCAGCTCATCATATCTGGGATAATGGAAAATGAAGTTCTTGCAGGATGGCAAGCACAATTGCACAAATGGCGTTGTCTTTTTTATGTTTTTAAATGTGAATGAGTCTGCCATAGCACAAGAAAAACAGAATATAAATAGGAATACAAGAAAATGGGGAGAATTAAAAAATAATGTAATCAAAAGACAACCACAGCTATTTTATTCTATTCTATTCTAGTCTAGTATTCTATTCTTTTTAGCTCTTCAACATGAAACTTTAGTGATCACTGTGGGGAAACTGGGTCACTGCAGCAGCAGAAATAGTAATAGAATACAACATAAGACCATAGGGTACGTTATAGAAATGCAAACGATTGTTTGTTTTTTTTAAAGAAACAGTTCACCCAAAATATACATGGAATTTCCCACTTACTCCTAGCTCAAATTGTCAAAAATGTATATGTGGAAAAACCCAACAGCAACAGCTCTTTCCAAAAACAATGACACAGGTATCTGGCATGATCCACAGCCCTCGGGGGCGAAGCCTTAGTCAGAAACTTTTTCCTGCCGAAGAACACCGGAAAACTCTATCTAGCCAAGTGACTTTGTGTTCCCCCAGGGCGGACAGGGAAGATAGCAGCAGACTGCAAACCTCACCAAAAAAACTCTCTGGATAGATAAATTGCACTCGGGCTGAGTGGGAAAACATCCTTTTAGTTCTGTATTTTGGGTGAACTGTTCCTTTAAACTTGTTGCAAGCAACAATTTCAAATACTAGAGCATGTTAAGAAGAAATTCATGAATGAAAAATGGGAGTTAGAGCATTATGAGGGTGTGCAAAATAACAGTAGCCGAACACGTTGAGACAAATAGAAACGAATGAAAAGGGAGAACAATGGATTATTGAATATGCTATAGAGAGAGGGCTGAGGAGTGAGAGCATGTTTGTGCGTGTTGGTAAATGCACGAAGGTATAAGCACGAGACTTCCTGATTATCAAAGCTAGTGCACAGCCAGACGAGTGGCACCCTCGTGGAGGGGTGGAGGGCGGATGGGTGGATGGTTGGGGGTAGTTGAGGTGTCAATGCCTTCCCAGCAGGGGTGTGGCGCATCACAATGTCTACATGATGACAGGAAGCACAGGCAGCGTGACCTGAGTGCTCCAGAAAAGCAAGCAGCTTGTTATTATATGGTTGGCTAGTGCACAGATATCACAGAGCATGTAAACAGCCATACCCTGTTGTTTGGCTAAGGTGGGGCTCGCAGGCCTTTAAAGGGCTAATGACGCTAATAAGAACGTTCCGAATAGGGTCAGACGGTGTAATGGGTTTTTATTAAATCAGCCGGTGTGGTCCGCCTCTGATATGATGGAGGTTCCTTCCTGATCACAGCTAGTCAGTATGCTTTGAGTGTCATTATATCAACTATCTAACAAGAGAAATTATTCCACTGTGGGAGGATTTTAAAACCTGCATTGAAACCTGCCTCACCACCATTAAGGACCTGCTAAAGCTATTTCATAATTCTGGCTTTCAGTGGAGAATTTTAATGCTGTTTCAGAGGCTTTTCCAACCAGACAATACAATGTATATGAAAAGATTACTGTATATGCTTGCAATATATATATATATATATTTATATATTTATTCTTCATGTTGCTTATCAGCAGCTTCAATACAACAATATTAACACTTGATAAAAGGAATCCAGTGTTGGCAGCCCCGACTCTGGTATCCCTTCCTGTAGAAAAAAAAATATATCAGTTTGGGTCTTTGCAAACCCATCCCAGTCAAATCCCAGTTCCAAATCCAGGCTTTAATTCAACACCCAGCCATGAAATAATGTGATACAGGAGTGTGAAACATGGCACTATCCCCCCGCCAACCCCTCCCCCCCGATATATTGCAATGAAGAGAAACCCAATGTCTGACGCTGTCTTATTAAAAAAGAGAACATGCGAAATTGAGTTTGCTGCCCCTGTCACCTCACTGGCCACTGTTTTTGACTGAGCCAAAGGAGTGGTTGCCTGTGGGGTTGCCTCCATTTGTTTGTGGCCTGTAGCCTCATTGCTAGGTCTCTAATTACATCTGCACCATTCACAGCTACCATTCACATGCAGGGTTCAGGGAGAGTTTATTTTGTTTGACAGTATACTGTCACACAAAATGATTAGGTATACCTAATCTGTAATGGAGATTGCTGCTGTAGAGTATCCAAATGGACCTTCATTATTATATTTTCCTGTTTTTTTTGTGTATGTGTGTGTGAAAGGGTTGGTTGTGTGAGGTAATAAAAAAATGCATAGGCCTTTACCTGTCCAATCTTATGTATTTTAAGGGAACTGTCAAGAATAATTCACTTGCATGCATTTGATGAAGCCACTTAAAGCTGCAATAAACAAGAATTTTATGTTCAAATTCACAGAAGAGCATCCCATCCTTTCTAATTGAGCTGGTGCAGAACTGCCCTATTTTCCTAAATTAAATTATGGTTTTGGTAAGATCACTGGAAATTTTTACCACCACCAAGAAATAACACATCAAAACTTAACATGAAACTGTTCAGTCTCCTAAATGACTGTGAGCAACTCTGTCCAGACAAAGCTGGAGTCACCAGCATTGGACCTTTATCCTCTCGTGTCCCTTTGGTTTCCTCTGGTTTAAAGCAACACAGACCAACATATTTACCAGATTGGTAAATATATTGATTGGTAAATATCCATACAGGATGTTTACAGGGTATTTCAGTTCAAATTTTTAAACCTCTTGCAGCCATTTGGAGCTGCCTATGTGCAAAGTCAACTGAGACATGTTGAGTCATCTCGAGACTTCTTGAAGCATTACATCACACATTACCGTCTCTGACCCTCTTGTTACAAGCACATATGTTGTAACACAAACACCCACCCATGGTTAAGCTGTTTTACAGTTAACAGCAGTGTGTACAGCTGATGCAGCGCTGTGGGCTTACTGAGGTGATATTTCCTGAGGGAGAACTTCGTATTGGAAGAACCTGTAGCCAGAACACGCTTTATTAAATGCTTTCCAGACATTGCATGGGGGAGATGCAGCAGATGATAAAAAGATCATGCTACTTATAGGAGGCTACTCCTTTTTAGACCCAGCAGACACCCTTAGACCTGCAAAGGGACGTGCACAAGGAAGGATAAGCTTCTACAGAATGGGACACACCCAGTGTCTATGGGCACTTTCACACATGCATCATTTAGTCCGTTTGACTCGCATTCTGGTGTGTTCACCCCCTTGGTGCCCCTTGGATATGAACCTGATTGTCTTTGGCACTGTCTAGTAACTGAGTCTTTGTTAAAACAAAACAAATAGCATATCAGTGCATTGGCGCGCCTTCTCCGTTCATAGTTACATCTGATTGCAGCATGTCTTCTTTGGAAAAGTGAGCATTGTTAATGCCTGGCGCTTTAACAAGAATTTGTACTAAGCACCATCTTTCAAAAGTGTTTAGTGGGACCACTAATTACCAGTGTCACAAAAGCGACACTGGCTTCGTGTTGTCTCTTGATTGCACACTTAGAAATGGTTTGTTTACATTTTCTAGCAATATAATTTCCTGACAAATGAATGAAAGATTTTCTAGCCATGGCCCTTTCCACATGGCAAAATGTGTTCTACATTCTGGACTACTTAATTTAGTTCAGTGGGAAACCAAATCGTATCAAATACAAAACAAACAAAAAGTATCACTTTCTCTCCGAATCCGATCAGGCAAACGGAATTACAGGTGAGGAAGCGCCCTGAGGTGCTGAGGGCTTTCAGAACAATTTGCTTTTTCTGAGGAATGAGGACGGACTAGTTCACTCGATAAGTAAACGCTGCTCATCCATGGTAGCCATCATTGCTCATGCTAATGTACCCTATCCTTCTTTTGTTTTCTACAAACTGGAACTGTGCTAGAGATTTTTCCAGGTGAGGAACTAGACATGGAGTGTTTAAGACAGCAAATATAAAAGCTTTCATGAACTGGATGTAGCCTGAATCACTGTTGTGTAATATCAGCCAGCAATTGAGGAGTAGTTAAGTCAGTTTATACATAGAAACAAGTTTTGGAAGTGTTGGTCTCATACTAGATGCTGGGACGTCGCCATAGCTTCAGATTTGGTGAACCAATAGTCCTAAAAGGCTGATGATATTCCAGAGTATCACCCGGCCCTCCCAGAGCCTGTGCCATCACACCATTGACTGCACCTTTAAAGCAGTTCATAAGGGATTCATTAGCCTGACTATTTGGGCCGTGCAACGCTACAGTCCTGAATGTCATCACCCAGAGCGAGAGACTAGCAGGGGGCTCCAGACAAAACATGACTCACTTTTCCACTGTAAACATAATGGCCTTCCTTGAAACAGGGCTCTCAGCACATTAACACCACCGAGTATGCGTGGCCAAATTAAACCTTTAGCTTCCTTAAACGTGGAGAGGGAATGAAAACTCAAGAGGACTGCTGCGCTGCTAGAAGTGCTTCCCATCAGCCGGTTTAAGTACTGAATTAAATTGCGATGAGCAAGATGTAAAGACGCAGAGGCCTTTGAATAGAAGTACCAACTGCAGGGAACACTTGAGACCACCAATGCCAGTCGCAGCGCTGATGCAGAACATATGTTATTGACTTGGAAATGCCAAGTCAGAGATTTCCTCCTCATGAAGCGTTAAGCCAAACAGAAATCACCAACACATTGCTACTGTTGCAAAGTTGAAATGTTAACCTGTTGGATTTTTACAAATTTGACAGAGAATATTTGACACATAGGAAGAGTTTATTTGCAAAAACAGATAAAGGCCATTCCTGAAAAAATGAACTGCAATTATGTAATGCTTTACATAAAATGTTCATCCAAAATCTTATACATGAACCTATGCATGACCCTGCTATTATGATTTTTTATATATTATTCGAGATATGTTTTTGCAAATGAACTCTTCATATGTAGTTGACATCATGTAAAAGGTATTTTCATAGTTTTAACATTGAGTTATTGCTATTCAAATATTGCTTGGTAAAGACGAGAACCAAAAAAATCAGTTCTTCTTTTAGAAGCTTCTTCATTTGGGTAAGGTGAGTCAAACAAAAAGTTGTGTTTTAAGGGGTTAAGCATTCTTGATATAAACTATCTGAACATAAATATAAAGACTGGAAGAAATCAAAGCTACTTTAAGGAAACATCGCATGCTGATGGATCCAAATATCAGTGAGAGGAAAACTGTTTGAAGAATGTGAACTTCAAAACCTCAGACTCCTGTAAGGTGATGTCAGTAAACTGCACACACCGCTGTCATGTTTACCCAACCCGGCCTGTATGTGATGCTTTATACCAAAGCAAACCAGAGATGAGAGAGAGGGGGAGGACAAAAAAAAAAACAAGAAAAAATCTGATGTTGTTGAATCCAGCTTTCTGTGGATGGAGTGCTGTACATTGCTGTTAGACAGTTTGTAATTCACTCTGAACTTTAAATTCATCACTTCTTGTGTGGAGATTTGCTGCCAGTATCCACACTCAGCACCAGAATTTAATTTGTGGATACAGGGCAAATCTATAGTGTCTTCGTTAGTGGGGATGGGAAGCTGTTCTCTGTCGCAGCCCCACTTAGGGATTTAGGCTGATAAGACTGGTCCATTTTTACAAAAAATAAAAAATAAAAAAATTGCCTAGTGCAGCTTAAAAAGATACCGAAATGAAGAGCTCATTTCCCAAATGTCAGATTTCCATTTTGGAAATAAACCCTTGCCAGAGTAAACAGGCCATCGACTGACCTTCAGAACAGCTGATAGGAGTCATTTGGGAACGCAAGTTACTAAGAAGGACAGACAAAGACAAGGCAGGACAAGAGAATAAGAGAACATGTTTATTCCTCATTGCGTCCATTTTGTTTTGAAACATCACCAAAGGTCAGTGTTGTTCTTACCCATTTTACAAACACTTGCCATTGCTTAAAGTTCTGTAATTAAAGTTATAAAGGGAGTGATATTCAAAGGCATTGTTATGTACTGGGTATATAAAATCATTTATGATTGTTCCTACCAAGAAAAAAAAATTGAGCAAATTTTTATTTTTTTTTTAAAGGCAAAGATTGAGAATTATAAAATGTATTCCTGGGTGAAAAACAATTAATGCCACAGAAATGGGGAGCGGGGTTGTTACAGACAATACATGCATTGTACAAAAATCACACTAAATGGACAAGCTCCATACTGAGTGCAGTCCAAGTTTCTCTATTTACCAGGAAGCATGAAATACAAAGTGGTGTGTAGCATCACAGGCATTGTTAAAAGCAGTGATTTTAATGCTAGTCTATAAAAGCTAGATCTATAGAGGGAGACATGGTGATGTTATTGAATGAGAAGTGTAAAACAGTTTATTTATGTCCAGCACATTTATATGGTCCTGTACATTACAGACGGAAGATTATGACGTGAATTTCACTGACAAAAATTCACTCATCAGTAACTGGAAACTGGTTTGGAGCCTATTAATGCCACTAAGGGGGTCTCAGCAGAGTTCGACCGATATGCATTTTTGAAGGCAGATACTTGTATTTTTGGACTGAAGCTGCCAATTGCTATTTTGTGCCGATACCCCAAATTTAAAGAAATGCTCCACTGTTTTGGGCAAAATATCCTTATTCTGACTTACCCAGACTGAGACAAGATGTGCGATACCATTTCCACCTCTGTATGTCCACTAGTTTGGTTCATATGGCTAGCATTTCCTGTTAGCTTAGCATAAATCCTTGAAGTCTACAGGAGTCATTAGCCTAGCTTTGTCAAAATGAAAAAATAAACCTTGCAGCAACTCTGAAGCTGTCTTATTTACACAATTTATCGTGAATTTGAAATATACGTCTTGGAATTAAAAAAAAAAAAAGCTAGGATAATGACATCTGTAGACTTAATGTCTTTATGCTAAGCTAACACAAAATGCTAACCAGGTGAAAATAGTAACAAACATCTTGTCTCAGTCTGGGTAAGTCAGTAAAAGGGTATTTTGCCCAAAATGTTGGAGTATTCCTTTAACCACTTTTATGCAAAACAAACAATTACAAGTATTTAGTGTTAGCAACCCAGAATCTTAATTCTTGTCAGGGCAGAAAAGCTTACAGAACAGCTTTTAGATCAACATGGTATGCTTAAACTCAATGAAAGCCATACACTTGTGTGTAAATAGCACCTTAAGGCAGGGTGAGGCAGGTTTCATTGCAGCTTTTACAGAGAAAAATCATATCCTCACCTCTTTATTATTGGCAGGTAGCAACAGTGACAGGCCGATATCAGTTTTTATTTGAAAGGCCATCATCATCTCCATACATCAGAAAACTGATTTAAAGGTCTAAGCCTAGACTACATAATTGAATGAAATGCTAAAAAATACTGTATTGTAACTGTACTGTAATTCTAGTGTGTGAAAAGACAAGCATACAGGGTCTCAGTTCTCAGGCTCTTCACCTTACATGACTCTTCTGCTCTCAAAGGCATGAGAACAACTCCAGTGATGAATCTTTATGCGCAGAGAGCGTCTTGGGAAGTTTCTAGAACAGATGTGCGCGTATGGCTGTGAGAATAACAACAGTGCTTTGGCTGTGAATGATCTGGAGGAACTCTTCATAGGCCTGGGACAGTAAATAACAGGCAAAAACTTGACCGTAAGAGGAAAAAACATGACAGTAAATTCAGCACCCAGATACAGTCCTTCGTCTACAACACTAAGTCACATATACTATGAGTCAAAGGTTCGAGCAGCACAGCTTTCATTAGTACCGCGTGTGCTGTGTGTATTGTTGAAAACAGTACAATTTCAAGTGAACTTTTTACAATTTCAAGACATCATGCCTATCAAACTGTGATGTAAGGCACCTTTTTACAAGTGCTACTGGTCTTGGGTTTTCAAATAAAATGGCTGACTAATGAGTACATATAAGCTCATTGCAATGAGTCTAAAAAAACCCATTTTAATGACTACTGGCCAGCTGACAATTACAAAGCTTTGAGGGACAAAGCATTACACTCTAGCCATTACCAGCTACTCAGTACAGCCAATACATATTAGCAGGCGTGTGGATGTAGTCTGGATTCAATCTGTACACATTTAAATATGAATAAACAGCATTTTTAAGCATTCATTTTCTTAAAATTCTCAAAGGAACATCTCAAAATATAAAACATGAGAATATAAAAAAAGACCTGATTATTCTGTTTTTCCAACGTAAAAATTAACAGTCGTTTGGTTTCAAAGGAACCATAATTTTTTTTTTTTTTTTTGCATAATATGAGCAGGCTCAGAGAAAGTACATGATAAAACAAAAAAACAAAAATAAGATAAAAACAGCAAAGGTTGGACTGTAGCAAGATAAATAAAAATATGGAGACATCTTGATGCTTTTGTAGTAAGATATTTGATATCACAGCATCAATCATTTAGAGTTCTTTATGAAGGAGCCATTGTCGTTCCTAAAAGGTCAGCCCCGCTGTTGATATTAAGCATTTTCTTCATGATGGGTAGCTGGAACATTATATTCGATTTAAAGGACTTCTATCAACAAGGACAATATTTGACCAATAAATATGCCAACTGTCTAAATTATTCAGTGGCTAGAAGTTCTTGAAGATCTCCAGGTCCTTTTGAGGCACGGGGGCATCTTTCTTCCAGTCGTCCTCTGGATAGACGTCAAAGTTGGAGGTGTCGCCGTCATGGGAAACCTTAGGAATTATGGGTGGCTGTAAAGACATAACAACACCTACAAGTTCATATGCCCTTCTTAGGCAATTCAAAACAAATATTTGATGCTGAGTAATACTATCCGTGTGCTGTAGATATTAGCGATGTAATTTTTAATTAGTTTTTCAGTTTTTAATTACAATTGCGCTCTATCTTTTTAGGAGCAGAAAAGGACTCATAATCCAAGTCCATGGATGAAGTTATGCAGCAAAGTGAACAACAACAAGCTCAAGGGATACTTCTTTGAAGGGCCAATTCAGCAGAAAAGAGTTTTTTAGCTTTAAACTGTTCCAGAGGTCCAACTTTTCTCTCTAAGCCCTCGAGTGATTTGTTACTTAATATACAAGCACAATCCACTTTATGAGGTTCATCTCTCCATATATGCAAGTCTGTTTATCCAGACTGAGAGTCATGTGTAAATAAAGCACAAAAACAGGGTTGAGAGGTTCAGTTACTATTCAACCGAGTCTTAGACAGGACGAGACGCCGCTTTAAGTGACTTTGAGCTTGGGTTAGAGCGAAAATGCCACGTAGATGAGAGGTCAGGCAATGGAAAGACTCATTCAAGCTTGCAGACACACCAGTGTGCAAATAACAGCTCAATGTAACAGTGGTGTGCAGAGGGGGATCTCAGAGCTTTAATCAGCCCAACCTTTGAGTGGACGAGACGCAGCAGAAGACATCCACTCCTGTCAGCTAACAACAAGGCAACACTGGATGACAGAGGAATGGAGCAATGTCATCTGCTCTGATGATTCCTGGTTGTTGTTGTGACCGGCTAATGGTTAACAGCATCAATCTGTGCATCCATTGTGTTTTATGTCAACAGTAGGCTTCAGGCTAGTGGTGGTGTAATGGTAGGGGAACGTTTTCTTAGCTCACTTTAAGGCCTTTAGTACCAATGGAGGATCGTTTGAATGCCAGCATTGTTGCTGCACAGGTGCGATCCTTCATGGCTTTGAAGTCTAGCCTTTCTCAAATGGAGACTTCCAGCAGGATGAAGACTGTTCCAGAAACATAACAGTGACTTCATCCTGGAAGTTTAAGTCAATAAAGACCTTTAGGGTTGGGACAGAAGATGATGTCCCTGAAATATGAGAACTGTGATGCTATTGAGCCCACATATGGAACCATGTCCCTGTATGTTTCTGGGACTTTGTGGAATCCGGGCTTTGAAGAATTCAGATTGTTCTGGGATCATATATGGGGCTCTACCCATGAATAAACAGGTATAATGTACACAATGTAACTGGTTATGACAGTTTTTGATTGAAAGTGCACCGTGTCCAAGAAAAGGATCCAAGAAAAGGACCCGTGAAATAATAATTTACAAATGCTTTAAAGAAATAAACGTATGAAGGAAAGTCAGCAGCAATACGCCCGCAAGATTCTTCTTTGCAGGTCTGATAGTGTGGAAAAGCTGTTGTTTAGCTTCAAACAGCGCTCTAGGGGTCCAACTCTCCTCATCACCCTCCCTGTGCATTTAAGTAACTAAAGCTACATCCAACTTCAAGACTGTTTAAAGATTCATATTTCCTTCCCAAATGTACATACTGTAGCTCTACACTGAAGTCACAAATATTTGCTATATCTGTGCTTTCTCTGAAATAGAATTATAGAGCCGTGATCCTTCGCGGATTCACGTAGAATAGCTAAATGAATAGTGCATGGCAATAAAACTGACAGGGTTAGGGGTTTGGCTCCTACTGGAACCATCCGTGCATGAAGCACTGCAGGGCTTTCTTCAACATTTTCCAGTTCAAAATCCCACACTTTTTCCATACCTGAGTGTCTTGACAGCATTTAAACTCTGGACTTGGTATTCAATACGATATATGCTTTAAAAGGGCTAAATAACGTGGTTGTCAACTAGTTCACGCCACAAATATAACCGAGGACTGTTGTTTCCCAACAAATATTGTAATTTAAGAAGCAGTACTACAACTATATTGTATGAGCTGTCAGAATGTCAGAAATGCTAAACATCCTGCGTCTGGTGGGCCTTGAAAGTATGAGAGTAAAATAACACCACTCACCTTCAGTTTTCTGAGAGGAACTGCCTCCCAGTCAATCGTCTTGAACCACCGGTGCTTCTTAACATCCTCCGTCCCATTCTGAAATGGTTGTATAAAAACATACAGTATAATGTTTGCATCTGTGCAGCTTGAAGTTGAGAACAAATTGCCAGCAATTACTGACCATTACAGAGTTTTACTTTGGAATAAATGGACACGTAACTGAGATTCAATTAATTTTCTTTCATTGGAATGATCTAACATTATTTTTATGTCAGAAAGAAATTACTCCAGGGTGGCTTGGGAGGATTTTACTCACAGTCTGTAAAACCTACAGTGAAACCTGCCTCACCTGCCTTATGGAGAAACTAACTGTCCTTGAATAATTATTAATATAATTATTAATAAGAATAATTATGGCTTTAAATAGAGAATTTTAGTGCCCCATGATGGGCTAAATGCTGTTTAATTTGAATTCTGGGGGAGACACTGAATATTTCTTGGACATGAAAACAGTAAAATGTGTAAATACTAAAACTGGCAAAAATATTGTTTTACTGGAAGCTGCTTGCATCCAAAATTAATGGCACAGATCAACTTGGGTGTCGGGAAATTCTCTGATGCAATACCACATTTTGACTTAGCTGGATATATGACACTAATGCCGGCATTATTGCATCCCTTGTTTGGAGGAATCTATTGCACTGACAGGCCAAAACAAAAACATTTTTCCCTCTTTCCTTATCTGATTAACCTTTATTACCTCTGATATTACATGAATAAAAGGGGAAAAGTCAGTATGAACTGAGTGTGTGATTGCACAGCACCATCAGTGTTGTGAATGAGCAATATGACTGTGTTCTGTGGAGGGATATTGGCAGCCACAAATCAATATCATCTTGTCCGGGATTATGTTGAGTTAATCACTGGGCTTAGGCTGGTATTTGTTTTATAGAGAGCGTCTCTCATTCTCCCACTCCTTTTGAGTAATGTTAATTGAAACGCTCTAGTCCTTCAGTTTAAATGGGAATACTTACTCCCATTGATGAGTGATGAAATGGCAGGCTCATAGACATGCAAAACGTACACACTTAAAATTTTCCACTCTGTAATTCTTCCATACGAATGCTAGGGGGGGGAAGGAGGTCTCTAATATTCCCGGGGCTATACACAGTGAAATTAGTCAAAATGCTTCACTTCCACATTTCAGATGCTCCATTTTGGTGTTGCTGTTAGGTAGGTTTTAGCTTGAAAAATGTAGCAGACTTATGTGAGACGACGACGCTTTTTCCTAATCCCCCCGCCATAATCAGGGGGCAAACTCGATATGGGGGCGTCAAGGAGATTCATTCACTCCAGAGGAATAACATATCACTTTACCGAGCGAGCGTCATCACACACGAAGCAGCAGTTAGAGCCATTTACTGGAAAAGTTGAGGTTAGTATCGGGTCAAATTGGCTGCTAGCTCAGAGGAGGTATTACTGCTGCTAAGTTTCTCATTGGACTCTCTGTTTTGGAGCTATTTATGTGAAATTTGTGGCAGCTTCCTGCACAGTGAGGCACAGGTACTCTGCCAAACTCTACTTTTACAACCCTAAAAACTAATTTTATCCTGTTCAGAGGAGTAAGGACGTGTTGTCATGAGGGAATAACAATATTTAGATAACCCATCAGATATATTACAAACACAACCACGCACAGACGGGTGCATCCCATCCCACTGGAAGCGCCTGAAAGTCTAAACAACTTCTCCTGGAACTTTCCTTCTACATTTTACTAATTAGAAACAAATGCAGTGGTTGGGTCTCACTGTGGGCCCTTTCCTGTCCCGTCGTGGTTCTCAGACCGGTGACGTCAAACTACCTGCTGAGGGTATGAAATATGGTGCGCTACCATGTGGAGCGAGGGGGACAACAAGTCTTATCAACTCACCTTCATGTTGCCTAGCCGTCTGGCTCGGTCAATGACCAGAAATTTCTTGATGAGGTCTCTGGGAAAAAACCAAAGAGGGCAAAAGAAACAAGTCAAACACTGTATGTTGCTGAAAAGCACAGCTTCTGAAGGGAAAAAAAAAAGTACCGCAAGGTCCTCTCAGCACTGTCAAGATGACAGATGTGCTCACACTGAGGCTAGTTCGATAGCCCGTAAAAAGGTGACGAGGGCTGGCTAAGTGAGTTGTGTCCCTTTGACAATCTTTTAATTGAAGAAAGTGAGCCCTCTTTTGCCGATAGGAACTTTTTTTTGCGACTATAAAGATGTGCATATCCGCGGGTTCGCGATGAGGGGAACGGGGATGATTCACAGGGGTCTTAAAATGGCAGAGTGTACGGTTTCTGATGAAATGCGATACCTGCTGACGAACAGAGAGCTTTCGATAAAGGTGCCGTATCTCACATCCGCCGGGCTGCTGGCAGGCTCATAAATACACTGGCTGGATGTTGACAGTCAGCTATTTTTCAATATTTGTCTAAATCCTTCCTGTGCTCAAAGACGAGATATTTCATGGAAAAATATTATTTTAATGAGCCTGATAGGGAAATTTGTCTATTTATGCCTTTTAATAAATTTGCTGTTTTAAAAGCTCAACACAGTCGGTCAACACTGTACACAACATATATCCAATGCCTATATGGATTTTTATGTATATATTTTTTATGCTTCATTTACCCATGGAAAGGCGACAGAGCTCCATGTTGCTTCACATTCTTTTGCATACACTCTGCACATTAATAGTTACACAAATTCATGGCACAACCAGTTTTCTATTGAACAGCTCCACTGCAGCAGTGCCTTGCTAAAGGGAACCTTGACAGCAGCTGTTAAGGAGAAGGAGGGGAGGTATTACCTACTTGTTTGATTTCCCATACTACATTTTTTCTCAGCTGGGTCAGAATTTGAAATCGGCGAGCCTCCTGTCATAAGCCTGCCTCTCTAACCTCCAGGCTATCCCCAAATATATCCAGGGAATTACGCAGTGAGCCTCTGTACTAGTTTATGGGACGCTGAGGGAAAAGTGGAGGCAGTGGAGAGTGAAGACAGGAAACAGAGGGAGAGGTCAGGTCAACATGAGGTCAACACAAACTTCTTAACTACCGGCTAATTTTATGACCAATACCTTACAAGTCTGTTACGACTGGGGCTATACTGGGATGCATGGAGGGACTGCCTCATTGTCTATGCCATACAGCAGCTGCTGGTAGAGACAGCGCACCTCGCCGGCAGCACTTTGCCCGGGCTTTCACTTCTTGATGGATGGGACGGTGTGACGTGGGACTCGGTAAGAGTGATATAAATGGTGGAAATATTAAAAATCCCTCTGTCTGCTGGCCAGAAGATAGATGGCTTAACAGTGGGAAGCTCCAGCTTCGCTGAATTATCAGGGGGAAGCAGTGTGTGTCTGGCCTCTCCCGGGCCACTGTGTCAGGACTGATTGAGTGAGTGCGCAGACATTCACTCACACACACGCACGCGCGCGCACCGAGCGCGCCGGGCCTGTAATCTTGCACATTCCTGCGCCCTCCAGCTGGTCTAATGGGCGGTGTGGCCGGGGGGGGAATGAGTCCAAATCAGCTGGGTGTGTCATTACCCACCGCGGGTCCACCTGAATCGACTCTTTACCTCCAGGGAGCTCGCTGACCCCACAGTTAAAGGGACGCCGCGGCGCGAAGACCCCGTCCACGGCCACTACGGCTCCCACAATCGTTTGAAGTGTTTCCCTGAAATAGTAATTTGAACGGTGGACGGGGGGCAGATGAGGGGGTTCAATACCCCTCGATAGGGAGCCAATAATTCCCTCCCTAGTCACGGCTTGTGGACAGATTCAGCTACAGGCCATGTTTTGGTTTTAAATAAACGGATGGGGATTCCTGAACTTACTTTACGTAGAAATCCAGATGCCGTGGGAACTCCAGCTTTCCGGCCAGGATCTTCTGGTAGATGCCAAATGGATTGTCATCAAAAAACGGCGGGTACCTGTTGACAGAAATAAATGCCACCTCTTGACATGCCGTTCTCCAGCTCTGCTCTTAGTAGTGTGTTAATACAATTTGTGCAAAACAGTATGACGCAAGGAGCTGGCAAAGCTGGTAAGAGGAACACAGAACGCTTTAGAAGTAAAACAGAACAATAGATCAGGACTTCAAAGCGTGTGCAGAGGTCACTGTTTGGACCTCTGCCAAGTTTGTCTTTCTCTGCAGACGTAACAGGCTTTGTCTATTGCTATTTTGACCGTTTGGTGTGTGTGTATGGATTTCTACCACCCACGAGCCTCCTGCCGCCGCTGCACTCTATTGAACGGAGGGTTTGAGCTGAATGCTTTCCCAGTGGCTCCTGTTCTCCCCTCTGCTCCGGCCTGGGCAAGTCATTACCCGCAAATTACATAATGGGACCGGCCCTAAACGCATTACGCATGGAGCAGACAGGCGCATAATCGCAGCCGGTTTGTCACACGCCGCTTGCCTTCGCAGTCAAAACCTCCAGAGTCAGGAGACTGTGGGATAGGGGCGTCTGGGGGCTGGGTGTGCACCACAGACTCCAGGGCTTCTTTTTTCCTTTTTTTTTTTTCTTCAAATTTCCAGCAAAGATGTAAAAC
>OMLF01056653.1:6398-18289 GCA_900302615.1 Holocentrus rufus | reverse complement strand
AGAATGGACACAGAAAACATCTGCAGAGTAGGAGTAACATCTGCTGATTACAGTGGTGTGTCCTTTCCTCTCTGCTCCCCTAAAAGTTATACAAGGAGTAAAACGTAAATCTGCATCTATAATTGATAGGAAATGTATAATTCATGCATTTTCAGACTCCAAAATGGGCACGTTGGAAAATTAACATAAGTGTCTCCCTTTGGGGACCTTTTCCATCTTTCCCTCTCCCTCCCAGCTGTCATCTGATGCTGGACTTTTCCCATCAATATGCTAGGTGAGGAAAAGTGAGCCTAATGGAAAATCAAAATGCTGCCTTTCCTCTTAGAAAAGAAAAGCATCTGGCCCTTAATGCAATTAGTCATATCTGCCTGGCTCGGCTTTGATGATTGATGGCTCAATTGATTTGTTTGGGGTTTTTCCCTTCTGATAACTTTGTTGGAGAAAACGAGTGGAAGAAGAAACGGAAAGAGACCGGGCAGAGATTATCGTAGATACAAGGATGCTCCAATCGTAACTAAGGGGGGGCAGCCATCCCAAGCCTAATTCATGCACCTAACCTTGTCCCATAATCGGCCAATTAAACTGAACTCATATCTCAAATCTCTCTGCTTCATTAAATTTGCATCACACCAGCGCTGTGGGCCATAGCAGGGTTCTGCTACTTGGATGATTCCCTGTCAGCAGCTCAGTTTTTCTCAACCTTTTCACAGCTACATCACTGCAAGACACAAAAATCGACCGTGTGCCGAGTTGTTGAGGCTTTTGAAGCGTCACAAAAAGTACAGGAAGCATATGAGAAAATGGGAGATAAAACAATGACACATTAAGCTGGGTAAAATGTGTCATAAAGAGTCAAATTGGTTTAATTTTAGATTCAATTTGACATAATTTTTTCTTCTCCAGGCACACCTGAGCTCTCTTATGAGCTCCTACTACATAAAATTCACTTTTATGTAGTCAATTATTATTATTTTTTTTTTATCACAATGGCTATCTCCTAGAGTGAGATAGATATTATTATGCACTGATTACAATTAATACTGTGCTGTCCATCAACACGTGTCTATCTGTACATACAGTACTGTATAATGGCACAACGACTCGGCTAAATTCGACTCTTATCACAAACAGCTGAGAATTAACGAGGCCTGATGACAAATCATAATGAAGCTATAAAACAAGGTTGGCGGGATGAGGCGCAGTGACACGTTAAAATGTGTATTAGCGTTGATAAACCCTCTCCATTCTCTTTTTCGTGACGACAATGGCTCCGATTCTCTTGCCATGCTTTTGTCGCACCATGTATCCCACTGGGAAGATGTGTGACACACACAAAAAAAATATGAAGTGAAAGATACCCTATTTCTGTATCGCGGCTGACTCATCAATCGTGTGAGCATTTAGCTGGAGAGCAAACTGTCAGCGAGAGCTTGGGTGTCTTTGTGCTCCGCAAAGGGTGCAGGGTGTTCTTCTATTTTTTTTTTTTTAAAAGTGTGATGCTCATTGTTTGACCTACTGTACAAACCAGACTCCGTGTGATTGTGCAGCTCACATAAACGCAGAATCACATACTGTATACAAAAGCAACATGTAGCAGCTGGCGAGGGGGGAAAAAATAATTTGACTGCGTTGAAATATGGCATGCTTGTGAAGAGAAATGTGTGTAAGAAAGGGAGTGAGAAAATGGAGGGCGGGGGCATTGAGGTGTCCCAATTAACATTAACACAGAAACAGCCTTCATGCATTGTGTGCACCTGCTAGGACCAAGGGGCACATTGCATCAGGTGGTTCTAAATTTTAACAGAAAAAGCAGTAGACACAGCATCATCTCAAAATTCAAATCCGTATTATGGAGTCTCCCAAACGCTTTGCCTCACAGACATGATTATCATCACTGGGTCCAGCACTGTCTATGATCTGCTCCATTCTTCATCATCAGTCTCTTGGAGAATCTGCTTAGCTAGATAGATATATACAGAGAGGGGGAGATCAAAACGAGATACTGGAGAAAGCTGAGAGAGAGAGAGAGAGAGAGAGAGAGAGAGAGAGAGAGAGAGAGAGAGAGAGCATCTGTCCACCTTGCTCCCAGCTGAATAAAGTTTGTCACCACACGGTGCTCAGTATGAACCTATGAGCCAGTTAATGTTTAATGGTTAAATGAAGCAAGCGCAGTGCTGTGCGGTTTCCCCCTTAATGGGAGAGGGATGACAGGGGACAGAAGGAGGGCAGGAAATGAATTACTTTGCATCCATTTGAACCATCCACACATGGCTCTGAAAGTCAGCCTGTGCTGTGTGTCGTTCGGTTCTCTATCGCCAATTCAATGTGCTTCGAAAACTCAAATAGATTGAGCTATGAAATGTAACTGTTGAGGCCATTGCTGCCTGTCGGCCACACTACATTGACTTCCATTTAAGACACAACTGGATCTAGTTAATACATTTCAGTATTGAAAAAATCTCACTTGTTTTGTTAAAATAGCTAGACAGATAAGGGCAAGTCACTCTTATCTGCTTGAGGTGTTTACCATACATCTGCTCACTTTGAACAAGAGTGAATTAGTCCAATTAGTAGATTATTAGGCAGCATACAAACATAGCAATTGTTCATTAGCAAATTCACAAAGCACAAATTCCCTATCAGCTGCTGCCATTATAAAATAATCATGAGATGCATTATGAGAGTTAATTGAGATGCACAACCATGGGGCAACAAGCACTAGAGATACAGAGTCACTGAAACTGTGAGACCACTGGTAATTAGATGTTCAGAGACAAGATGGGTGGCACACATGCACAGACACCAATATACAATCCAGATATACAGATACAATACACACATGGATGGTATGGGGAGTTGAAAGGACCATGGAGGACAAGACGCACGTACATACACTTGTGTGACTATTTACTAAAAGCCCCACATGTGTTTATGTGTATGCGTCTTTGTGTGATTAGTACAACTGAGCTATGCAGACACATATATTCATGCGCACGTGTGACTCCGAATGCACAGACCAGCATGTGTGCGTACATCTGTGTACATACACAGGCTGGGTTTGAACTGCTGACTTTATGTTACATAGATTTTGTGCTTTACCACTATGCTACTATGGCTAAGCAATGATACTGAGCAAAATATCTGTCCTATAAAAAACACAAGTCCCTGAAGTGATTAAAAAAAGATAAAAGATATTAAAACTTAAAATAAAGCTACATAAATGACAAAAGCAGATTAATAGATAATCATACGCGTATATGTATGCACTGTATGAATCTGAAAACATAGGTCTGCTGTGTGCATGCTTGATAGGAGACATTAGGTGTTTTGTGGCGTTGTCAGTGTGGACAGCGGATGTTAGTAAACACTCCTTCTGTGTCAAATTTGGTAATACACAAAGCTATGACTGAGAAGCTTTTTTCCCTCCAACATAAACCACTGTAGCCATAAAATACAGAGCAACAGTCCTCATCCTTCACTCAGTGCAGTTCGGATTCTACACAATAAAATTGTCCTAAGCTGACTGAAAATTTGTATATACTATTATAATGATCATTATTTAACATCTTAAAGCAGTTATCTTACAGTATAAAAACATACTGTTTCACTATACAAAGCGTTACAAAGAATAGTGAAAAAAGCAGCCTTGTAGTGATGTCATGAACCACAGACATTGCTGACGCTGCTCCTTGACAGACATTAAACACATCGCACTGCAATTTATCCTGATGAGCTGTTCAATTAGAGTCCAAATGAGGTTGAAAGAGCATAAAGAACCATTACAATCAAGAGAGCAATTTTGTTTTTTGATACGGTTACTGATGAGGGAATAATTGCGAGTATGGCTGGTGAAAAGGGAACAACCATGATAGCGCTGATCTTCATCTTAACATGTGGAATTGACCGGCTTCTTCCAGGAGCATTTCATAAAATTGGATGCAAAATACAGGACAGGAGTATTGCAATCACTTAACAGCTTAATGTTCTCAAAGGAAAAGAGAAAGTCAGGTAGCCTTTTGATCCATCTGGTCATGTATTTCCCCTCCTCTTCAGCCCTCTCTCTCTCTCTCCTGCTCCTTTAATCAGCACCGCTTCATTCTCTTTTAGCTTCTTCTCTTCTCACTTCTCACTTCTCACATTTCAGCCCTCTCATCTGCTTTCCTCTCCTGTCTCCTCTGATTTTGTTGTTTCATCTCTCGATCTTCTTTCCTTTACTCTTTACTTTTTTGTTGTTGCCATCTTTCCTCCTCTGCTACACCTCTCTGGTATTCTTCTGACCTCCTGCCCTCTCCTCCTCCTTGGTGTGACCTCTCCATGTTCAGCCAAATAACTCAGAAGCTATTTTCTTTACTTTGTTCCTCACAGCCGAATGTCTGTGCGTGTGTGTGTGTGTGTGTGTGTGTAGGTGGGTGAGTGAGTGAGTGTGGTGAGGTTAGGGTGGTTGTAGTGGTAAGAGCTTGCATGTGCGGGTTTTGTCATGAGAGGGTTAGTGGATTTGGGGCAGCATATGAGAGTGATTGCATTCTAATCTCTTCCTCTTTCATACACACACAAATGTACATGCACACACACAGAACACTAACAAACATAGCCCCAAACAGTGCTAAGACAAAATCACACTTCTTCTATGAGTAATGACTTTTTTTCTGAAATTATAATGCCATCTGTTAAAGTCTGACAGCATCCCGTGTTGTTCTTTAACAGCTTTGTTTCACTTCTCCCTCTCTCTCTGAAACCAAAAAGACATGTTAAAGATAGTTGTGGTCCATTTTCTTTAATTCAGTTCAGATTCTCTGTGTCTATGCTGTACATAGTAACATAATGCTGCTGTAGAAATGCAGAACACCGCTACTAATTAACTGATTCTAATGATTCAGTAAACTAAAAAGAACTGCTTTACCCATCACTAAAATAAATGTTAGCAAATGTTTTCACAGCTAACATTGCTATATAGTCCACTTGCTAAAAACACTTTGGAGGCTTAGAGCAGTAGGGCTGAGAAAGTTCATGACTGACACCATCACTAGCTATAGGTCCAAAATGCTTGCCCTTGTCACTTCTGATATAATAATAGATTGCTAAAATAATCCTTGGTAAAATGGTGGATTTATATCCAGGGACAACACAAAATCAGCGTGCCGTGCTAACAAGCTAACAGCTACTGTTATTCTCTACTTTGATGAGGCTAACGGGGGACAACAAGTGAAGCTGAAGACTCGATCAAAGGGAACAGGAGGAATAAGAGTTGAGGTCTTGCTCTGATTGGTTCGCTCCATTTCTACCTATGAAAGTAGCTTTCTCCAACAAAACTACTTTGACTCTCTGCATGGAAAAGACTTCAGATTCTTACAGTTTCATGTTTTTTCCACCTAATGAGGACAATAAATAGCATTTTATTGAGAAATTTTCAAAACCTTTAATTCTGCAGTTTGTTTGAGCATCCACTATGTTACAGAGGCTATGGGCCAGTAAAAATAGGCTAGAAATAACTTCAGACCTTCAGACATTTCACTTTCCCTTCCTTCCCTTTCTCAAAAATGTATAAACTCAGTACGTGTGTGTAAGAACTGCTTTTTGATGCCAATGCTTTTGATTCTCACACCATAACTGACTGAGCTATTAATAGTGTGTGTCTCTGGGTTATGTTGGTGAAGGAAGTGAGGACGAGAACGGACCGAACATTAACGGAGGAGGGAGGCAGCTGCATCCAACATTACTTCCTCCACTCCTGAGGGCCTCAGCAAAATCATACACATGGGCCGTGAAATAAGCAATCTGCAGGGGATCTTTGGAAGGTTCAAATAGAGCTTTGAGTGCTTGGTCTTGGGACTGGGGTCATCAGTTTTGGTCCGGAAGCCAGGATGGGTTCCGATGATAGCTCGTCATCATATATATGAGCTCCCCTACCTGGAACTGTATCTACCTTCTCCTCACTTAGCCTCCCCACATGGCTCACATCTAAAGGCAATGAAGAAAGATGAAGGGAGATTTCCCTGCTCCCTTACAGTGCCACAAACTATTAAATTCCTTCCCTTTGTTACAAATGAATATTAGAGAAAATAGCAAAGGTAAACAACAAGGTTACTTCCCATGGTTAAACAACAAATCCTCCACCAAATTATCCTCCATATTGCCAGACAGACGGCTTCCTCCGCCCAGAAGAGATGATGGCCCTGACTCTCACCACTCGAGACAGTGGCCTTTTTCTGGAGGGAGATAGCACCATTACTTGCCTACTGGAGAGAGTGAGGGAAAGAGGGAGGGAGGTAGGGAGGTGAAAAGAGAAATTTAATCTCCTTCTAAAAGCCGGTGAGTCACCAGAGCAAGAGTGTTTGTTGTTTTCTTTTTTCCTGAGTGAGACAGCAGCTCCACTGGGAGCAGGAAGAGCCTATTCTGACCTTTTACTAAAAAGGCATGGCTTTTGGTTTGCATTTTCCTCTGTTGCTGTCACACAACCAAAACACACATACTCCAACCTCCTCTTTCTCCATACAGAAAAAACACATTTCACAAATAAAGGACATTAAAGAAATAGCATTTCTTTTGATGGTGGGCTGTTGTGACAGGTGGTAATTTTTCTTTGCTGCTAGATGCTACTATTAGACGGAGGAGGTGGGGTACATGAAAGCTAAAGGCTTGTGACATGACAAGTAGCACAAAATGCATATTTAAAATGTATTTGACTATTATTTCACTCACATCCAAACAATACCTCAAGGAAAAAGGGATTGGACTTATTTGAAAGGTAAAAGCACACTTTTCTCAGAACTTGGAGTGTAAAAGGTATTTGACTCATTCCTCAAAATGAGCACCTTTTGACACAATAATGTTACTTTTTCAAGCATCGATTTTCCATCTATTTAAAATTCTGTCTGAAAGGGGAAAGTCTGACTGCAAGAAAAAGATTTTGGTTCACAACAGGCAACTAAATCTAAGTTTTGCTTTTTAAAACATTTTTCAAGGAAATACTCATTTTTGTAACAAGAAAAATGGAATTGACCAAATGTAAACAATGAAAACAGTCAGAAATAGAGCACATTATGGCTGTACAGGCAAGTCAATTAAGTACATTGTTTTGGCTCATTTCACAGTTTGTACTGCATGAATTGTACAACATGTGAATAATACTTTTATGTTATACATACAATTGGAGGAGGCCACATTTTGTCAGAGTCAGGAATTGCTTATATCTCCTGATTTATTTGACTTATTTGGCTTACAGCTATAATGTTTATTCACAAATTGTAATTAATAAACAGTTCTACCGATGTTTTTTAACAAAATGTCAACACTGTCACTGTATGTCAACCCTGTTACTTTGCACAGGGTAACAGGGTTGACATTTAGGCTGTATGTTGGCCTTTATTCCCCATGTGATGAAGAACATGGGAATGCATGGCTTGCATGTGGTGACAGACCACATGCCTTTAATAAATAACTTTTAAGTTTGTGAAATACATTGTATACCCTTTGAAATTCACGGTAACAGGGTTGACATGTTTTCTCTCCATAAAAATTATGTCACTAACTGAAAGTCATGTCTTGTGTAAAAGTTCACAAATATATTACTATTATTATTATTATTATTATCATTATTGCTAGTAGTAGTAGTAGTAGTATTTGCTTTGAGAGAACTGTGATATTTTGGGGATTTGGGATAGGCAATACAATATTTATTTAAGTGTTGTGAGATTTGAATGATTTTATTTCTTTTAGAAGTTGAATGAACATCCTGAATGACACTGGAAAATAGCTTAGTTTCCATCCAAAAGAAAAGTGGTTACAATAAACAAAATACACTCTCAGCTAATATAATTTGAAAGTGGTACTATAAACATTTTGCACAAATTATTTTGAAATATGTCAGTGGGATGTAAAACGCCCTGATGTGGTGGAATGACTCATTTCTTTGCAGTCAGTTACTGCTCCTATGTGACTTAACAATGGCCTATCACAGAGCAGTAATTACCTACCATCCATCAACCACTGCACTCAACCAACGCCTGTGGATGACAAAGGATACACACGCAGACACCAAAAATCTTTTTCTTTTCCCTTTTCTTCCTCACTCAATTTTCTCTGCTTTTTGTGCGTAAAAAACTTGTTATACAAACATCTAGTATGTAACACTCATTTACTCCAACGTGCATTAAGCCAGAGAGAGTGTGAGTTTGAGTGTGTGTGTGTGTGAGAGAGAGAGACAGAGAGAGCGACAGATAGAAATGGATTAAGACCACATAAGTCAACCTCTGCTCTTGACCTGTGTAGCAGGCAAGGTGGCTTATCTACAGCACGAAGAGCAGCTCCAGTGATCCATTGCATTGCTCACTCACCATATCAATTTAATTAAATGCCATCGATTCCACAGGCTGTTTCTCCCTCGCACTCTTTTGTGTTTTACTCCCATTTGAGCCAAGTCCTTTTCATGCTACACCTAGCTCAATGCACATGGAGGAACCCTTTGAACATTAAATAGTCACTGTCCTTTTAGGCATTTACTTTTTTGCAATGCATGGCACATTCAGATGTGAGCTAACTTTGATTTAGCCCAGAGCTTGACAATGGATCTCTAGCCCTAAGATTATTGCATCAGGATTGTTAAATTGTTAAGATTGTAAAGATTGTTAAATTAGCTTTGGGGCAACTCAGTGCTCAGGATAGTCTAAAATGTAACACTCAACTGATCTGCATGACCCCTACTACACCCCTGTAGTCTGCTGAGTTTAGAAGCAGGGATCTATCCGAATACACATACTATATTCAGGAAAGCACGAATAATGCAATAGATAAAGATATTTCCTCTACCTGAGGTTGCTTGTTATTATTAGGATTTGGGGAAAAAAATAGCTCAGTTTCGATTTTCGAGTTCTCATAGCCTCTATCTAACATTATACAGGCAGAGAGAGAGAGAGAAAGAGAGAGAGAGAGAGAGTACACTGCTGCCACGTGCAGGAGTTCCAGATACAGCTAGCAGCCGTGTGTGACTGGTGTGTAATCCCCCCACTCCCCTTTCCGCCCGCGTACACTATTCGGATTCTGATACATCCCTACAATTTCTAAAACATTTGTTTTCAATTTCTGTTTGTTGACATCTCTGCATCCAACTACTAGAAGAAGTATCATCAAGTAGATGATGAATATTTGATAAATTCAGTGCAACCTTCAAATCGTATAGTCTCAGTCTCAAATGGAAGAACTTCAGGCAGGGTTTGTTTGCTTTATCCAACAGGCATGGTTCAATAGTCAAAACATTGATTGCAAGAGATGAATCAAGTTCTCCTGCTGTTTTGACAAAAAAATCGAAACTTCCTAAAGTCTAGAGCATAAAGATGTCTCTCTGTGCTCTAACAGCAAAATACAAATTTAATTTCACTCTGTATGATTGTGTTAATATCATGCGTGACTCTAGGAGTTAAAGCTGAGGCATTCACAAAACATGTGATCAGCATGTCTGCTTGTCTGCTCCAAACGTAACAAATGGAGATAGTGCTTTGGAGTCCTTGTTGCAGCCCCCATGACCGATGCCAGGGGAAAGACAATCCTTTCTGCTGAGGGGAACGATTGAGTTATGGTTTACAAAGATTGAGAACACATTGGAGGGGGAATCATGTATTCATGACATTTCATATGCAAGATGTTGCCGTGTCATTTTTGCCTTTTAACTGCGGGCCAGTCAGAAACGTTTTCTCTCAAGCACGCCGCTCTCTCCCTCCAAATGCAATTCAGGCTGAGTTGTGGTTGGAGGGCATTTGAAATGAACTCCTCAGAGGCCTTGCTTGGGAAATGAAATTGCCTTGACTCTGGCCTTTTGTCACGTAGCTCCACAGTGCATATTAATGATCAGTGGCACGTGGCGTAGCAGTAAGCCGCAAAATCCACACCAAAACACAAAATCAATCTGCGTCTCCTCGCATTCTCTTTGACTGTGCCTCATTTTTCTCTCCTCTCCAGGGTCGGCTATAATGACGCCTTTTTGGAACCCTGGGCAAAATCCAAAGAAGGCACTCCTATATATCCTCTGATGCCAAAAAGAGACAGCAAACACCATACTTGCTTCAGGGTTCATACAGCCTTTTAAGAGTTTAATGCAAGCACCCTTCCAACACTTTCAAGGCACCTATCTTTTTTCCAGCACCCTTGAGTGTTACAGAATTCAAAATGTTGCTTTACATGCAATGAAAAAACATGCTTTATGATTTCATACATTGCCCCCATCTGGTTCAGGAAATCTTCTACACCTGAAGTTATAAGACTGTTGAATTCTCAGTGTGATGACAACTTAGATTTTCCACTTAAAATTCATGCTCAAAGTATTTTATATATACAACAGTCACTGAATGTTTATGTGGCACATTAATTTTATACATTAACTGATTGTTTTTGCATACATAATGCTAATTGTATATCATGTTATTTATTTTATTTTACAACAGTTTATAACTTTTCCAAGAAAAGTGCTGTGCAACAACAGTAGTTATTAGATGTTATGTATTTAGTTGTTGTTTTTGCTGTTATCATCAGCATAATGCAGTGCACCAGTTCCTTATCATCCTTTATATGCAATAATCTGTAGTGACGCCTGTCTGTCTCTCTCCCTCTTGTATTTTCCTCTTTTCGCTGTGTCATAAACTGTGATAAACTGATGAATGACCAAAATTCTACCCAGAGCAATAAATTTAGAGGCAGCTTCATTGAAACAATCAATAGTAACGCATTAAGGAGAAATCATCAGAACATGCCCCCTGTTAACTCAATTCAGAGGAGAAAATAACTACTGATCGAAAAAGCTCCAGAAATTACGAAATGGAAAAGGAAAAAAAATAAATCACTGCTGCCAAATATCCCTGAGGTCAGTTTGGAAATCAAACAGAAAATTAGGCCGAGAACATGGCATACTCTGTGGAGGAAGTTCATGTTAATTCACCACTAACACCATCCTCACTTTCCTCTAACCACCGAAACACTATATAGCATGCCATTTGATTATTGCTCATATTTCATCACGTCATGACTGAGCACAGCGGTGACAAAAACAATTTTGTCAGTATTGGCAGTAAACTGCTGGAGGCCAATGCAAAACAAGCTACCTGATGTGTAAAGTTAAATTCCCCTGCCATGACAAAGAGTCAACAAATAGTGGAAAATAATTATCTAACTGGCCAAAAGAGCATCCCACTGAGCAATTTTATGTTGATTAGCAAATTAAAGCACATCAAAATGCTGTAGACATCGAAGCTGCATCTAAAAGCCTTAAAAGTGAAATTGTCGTCTAAGCTTAGACTGCACGTTCATGGGTATATGACAGAAATAAAGCATAACCTTGTGCATACGGACTTCTCTGCTGCATGTTACTGCTGTTTATGCATTGCTTAAATACGTCATAAAATATTTACTCCTTGATTTACAACTGGGAAATAGATGCCCAAACCAAGAAGAGTGCTCTCAGTAGAGTGCAGATCTCCAGCAGGTGTGTGTGGGGACACAGTGTGTCTATAAAGTAGGTAGTTGTTATTGCTTTGTGCCACAACTCGTTGTAGAGAAGGTGAGAGGGGTTTTAAGGCAAGCCATTTTAGCATTTAATCAGAAACAGTAATAGCAATTGTAGAACAATGTGTTGATATCTTTTTGACTTGATAGAATTCCAAGTCAACATATACGTCATGTAATTTTGACTAGTAGCAATTCTAATTAAAGATGTGAAAATGTTAATCATTGATATCAATAATTAATTTCTTACTAGTAGAAATTGTTATTGTCGATATCTGTAACTTAATTACAGCTAGTTAACTTTTACCATTGACTTCTATTCAAACTCAATTACAGATATTATTCAGTTTTGAAGTGTTATAATCTCAAGTCGACGTACACAATGTCATGAGTAGTTGCAATTC
>OMLF01056652.1:12465-44996 GCA_900302615.1 Holocentrus rufus | reverse complement strand
AATAATAATTATAATTATAATTATAATAAACACCTCATTATTATTATTGTTATTGTTATTATTATTGTTGTTGTTGTTGTTATTTGTAGTATCATTAGTAGTATTATCATTATAGCGACAATAATAAACTATAAGCAACAAGGAAGCAGTCAGCAATTCTTGTGATACACTGGTAAATATGGGTTGATAATTTCATTAATAACATTTCTAGAAGTAAAGAGAAGGCTGGCAATTTGGACAGAATACATGTGAACAGCAATCCAAGGTGAAATAGTGCAGATAAATATTGCCTTGTACTGTTGGGGTGGAGACACGAGTCTTCCCTCCATACTCACTTGCTGACCCTTAGAAGGGTAGTTCTGTGCATCAACCTTAAAGAAAGGGAACTTGTCACAGTTGTAGTCATACATCCATTCACAGAAATGGTTGCCAATGTCAAATCCCCTGCAATAAAAAAAGAAGACTATTAAGACTATATGAGAAACTATTCATGAAAAAATGTCCCTATGTTGACCATAATGCTGTTTGTCAGTGTCTGTGTTTATCCTGGCATGTTAGCCTGTTTTTTGATAGGTAGATTACGTAAGACAAGGTCACAAGATGATTACAATAGCAATTCTAAACCAGTGTGACTTGACGGCTGATCAGATTATCCTGCAGGGTTCAAGACCCAACAGTTCTAGACCAAACGGAGCCCAACCAGCCCTGAGAATGACCATGGCAACAGCCAATGGGAGTTTAGTTCATGGAGGAAAACAAAGAAAATCAACCGGACGACAAGTTACTTTTAACAACATTCACTCATGCAGATAATTTCTACATTCCCAACTCCACTTGCTCTACTTTTGATTGATTAAAGGAGCCTCATAGAAAACTGTTAACTAATGTCATTCTTGTAATAATGTCACTTCAAAATACATTATTAGTGTAAATGTATTCTGTAGCTTCTGTATCATGAAGCAAGAAACTATACAACATCTGTTGACTGTTCTGGACAAATGGGAAAGCATTTAGGAACTAGAAAGCAGTCAGTAGAGCACATACCTCCGTGCAACTGCCAAGATATGCCAGTTCCACATTTTGGATATTCAATAAAAGTTAATCATGCCCATTGCCACACTCCGTTTTGGCCAAACAGTGAGAAAAGTGAATCAGTTCTTCATTGCTCCATGACCAACCTCTCTGCAAAGTTTCATGCTGTTGCATGAATCCGTTCAGAGTTTCCATGCCTCTTTATGAGTAGCCACGCCCACTGCCACGCCCCACTTTGTCCAATCAGTGTGAAAAGTGAATCAGTTCTTCCTTGCCCTGTGACCAATCTTTCCACAAAGTTTCATGTGATGTTGACCTTTATTTTTTAATGCAAATCCGTTCATAACATTTAGAGATATCCTGCTGACAAACAGAGAAATGGAATTGGGTGAAATCATAACCGGCACAAGTAATGACAAAATCCAGTGGTGTGATCTTCATGTTGCCAATCCTGGTCCTCTCGTGCAGTCTGAATAGCTTCCTAATAGGATAATAAACAGACCACCTGCTGTACTGAGCCCTGCCTGTCTAGGTGTATCTTAGCATTTCCTCCTAAGTATTTGGGTTGGTTGGTCCGTAAAATACACAAGACCTGCTATGGAGAGTGGGGCGTCTCTCCCTGTATTTCCAACCTAACCCTGAAGCTTCATTTGGAAAAATTCCCCCTGAGGTAATGAGTATTATGGGATGAACGTACTGTGAACTATTGGTTAAGGACACCCCTTGAAGCAACCACCACATTTTTGACCAGCGGAGAAAATTGAGTGCTCCTGTGTGGGTTTAGTTAGTAATTTATGATTTGCTTTTATGGCATTTTGACAGTGGGCCGAGGAACAGCTTGTCCCCTGATTCGCACCAAAGCAAATGGACGATGGGTCTGCAAAAGCCCTAAGTGTGCGGTTGCATATTGACTCCCACGGTATTATCATGTAGCTGAGAAACCTTTCCAACACAAAGCCTCCCATCTCACACCTGCCAGGCCTGTAGCCTGGGAGTCCAAACTGAGGCAATGGACTGCACTCAGCTGGCTCTGTTTCCACATCTATCCAGTGCCAGTTAATTAAAAATACAGAGCAAATCTGTGTGTGTACAAATGTGTGCATGTGTTCATTAATGTGGGCATCCTCGACCATGTGTGTGTTGGCCCTATGGATTTATGGCTGTGCGCATGGTCAAATGGTGTGTGTGGGCAGTATGTCATTTGTACACAGAGGAACACGTGTTTGCTGTGTAACACGTGAAGAGACTTAGGGGGCCACTCTAGGAGACAAAGGCTGAAAGGAACTGCAAGGGGGCTGGGAGGGTGTGTAAGTGTGTATGTGTGTGTGTGTGTGTGTGTGTGTGTGTGTCTGAGAGAAAGAGAGAGAGAGAAAGAAAGAGAGAAAGCTTTGTCAGAGAGGGCTGGGCTACCAGGGAATTGACTCTGAACCAAGGCCAGTGTGTATTACACTGTTTCCCATAAAGGAGGCACTCAAGGATTCACAGACACACAGACACACACAGACACACACAGTTGGAAGGCAACAACTGAAATGAATCAAGGTCAGTGTGAACTGTGTGTTTCTCATCATTGCATCACTCAGGAATTCACCACACACACAGATGTGCACACACACAGAAAATGACTAAAATCTACTCAGAGGTACAGCAGTAACTCTATTCTATAATTCTGTTGTATTCTATTCTATTCTACAAATGCAGTAAAAAGGTAAAAAACGGTATTGAACTACTCTGTCCATAAAAAAATAATGACCGGTCTGGATAAGGCTTTTCCATTGCTTCTATCCCATCTGTCCCCACTGACCTGCAAATAACAGTTACATAACAGCTGCAGTGAATATTTCATCAGAGGGAGGGGCCTGTGAATTATGAATGCCTGGAAAGGGAATATGGATGGAAGACAGCCACAAGCTGGGCTCCAACCTTTTTCCTTCCCGTTGTCCCGTTGCTGGCTCAATATCTAGGTTACTCTCTCTCCCCCTCTCACAATTTGGCTCACGACTTGTCCCAGCCCCTTCTCTTTTCTAACTGCCGGGCCAAGATTAGATGGGAGGAAAAAAACTGGCTGTGGTCCACTGTTCCATTTCGGTGAGATGCTTAGATAAGCAGATGAAAAGCAATGAAGAAGGACGGTGACAAAGCACAAACAGCTGAGGGAAGATTTAAGGTGAGGATGTAGTAGAAATGAAAGTGAACGAAATTGAGCTTCTGTCAAAAAAAGACTCTGCAAACAAATGTCCGAATACTAACATGCCTGCAGTATGCATGCAGGAAACAACATACAATGATGGGATTATTCTTCATCAGATGTGGTGGGAATCTGTCTTACAGCTGTATAATGCTAACTCACCTGTAATTGTAGCTGCTGTATTCAAAGTCAATGAGCATCAGCTTCTCTCTGTCTGAGCTCTGGCGGCCCTGTAGCAGTAGGATGTTGCCTGAAAACAGCACACAATTGGTGTAATTAAAAGAAAAATGGGACCGATTAAATCGACTCACGATTACAGTATATGACATGACATCACCCAAAATCCAAAAAAAGATATTTACCCACTTACCACTTACCCACTTACCAGTGCAGTCTATTCATCCAGATAGTTTTAGTGTGATTTGGCAGGGTTTCCAGTCTACACCCAAATACAACAGGGCAGGATGGGTATTGTTTTGTGGAATCAGTTCCTCCTAAAGAACAGGGCACACCGTATCCATCCTCTTCCTCCTCCTCCTCTAATTTGTATTCGTTGGAGGTGGATAAATACATTAAATTGCCATGTCTACTGGCAGGAAATAGTTCCTTATGAAACTCGCCACCCCAAAGGGCTTTTTTTTTTTTTGAACATTTAAATTTTTGATGGTTTGAGCTCCACAAAAAACATCCATCCAGTCTAAAACTATCTGAAATGCTAGATAATATTGGTGCTAATTAGGAAAATGTGTTTTTTTGTATTCTGGGTGAACTGTTCCTTTAAGTAAATAAAGGGACGAGCGAGTGTTCAGCACAAGGTGAGGGGTGTGGGGTGGGGGGGTAAAACCCTTATGTTTTACCTTCTTGACAGTCATTGTGGCAAAACACTACTGGGGAGTGGGTGGATTCCAGCAGAGACCTGCAAACACACAAAAAGATTAACAGCTTGAGAAAAATGAAATCAGTCAGTGGGCTTTCCTGCACTGTAATCTGACAGCTCAGAATTAAGGCCTTATTCGAGATTAAGTGTTTATGCTCATCTTTACACAGACCACAAGTATGACTATAAATATGAAAGAACAATACATTTTTAATATCACCATGGAAACTGAAAGCACAAAGTCAAACCTGGATTATTAGCTTAAAACGAAAATGGGTCTGGAACAAACAAATGGTTCGATTCATTTACCTGACAATCTCATTCATGCTGGAAATTGGAAAAATTGTTTGTCGCCATATCGTCACCAGGTTTACATGTTTAATGTGATTAAAGGGACAATAAGTAAAGGTTTTACTGTCCCCGAACACTAACTAAACTTATCTGTGACACGTTGAAGAAATTGTTGATCAGTAAAAACAATTAGTGATGGTTTTACGGATATCCAGCCATTTCCTCAATTCCGCATCCCCTGTGCAGATGCGTAAATAACTCCTATTAGAAACCAAATTAGTCGAAGCCTAACTTGCTAGCTGATGAGCAGAAACGGAAATTTGAAAAGATATTTTCAACTCTGCTTTTTCTGAACTTTGCAATTTGTTCCCTGACAAGTTCCTCCTCACTGCAGTGACATCTTTTACGTCTTTCAGTGTCTTCTTTCACCAGTTTTGTCAGCGTATCATCCATACCAGCTAGCTGTCTCGGTTGTTTCCAAGGGGATTACATTTTTGTGAAAACTGTCGTGATTGGTCAAATACTCTTCCGGTATGAAGAGTTTTTCTGGTGAAAGATGACAGCTTACTCTCCTGGAGAATTTGAAGATTGTCTGGTTTGAGAGACTAAACTGTTTGCAACATGGCTTGTCCAGGTGAGTTGGTATTGGTTTGTATCATTTCATCTTAACACGTCTCCACAAACCATACATTAGTTTCAGGATTTTGAATAGGTTCAGAAATCAAATGGTGCTGGTTTAAATAGACCTTATCTGACTTGACTAACTGACTAGTTCCAACACCTTCACCCTATCTCTCTCTATGGATACTGACAACAAACACTTCCATAGATTAATGTACTGTCATTGTTCGAAGGACTAGCATAGCCAGTGGTCAGAATAGTTATGAAATAGGGGTTTGTTTGAATATGATCTCAACTCTGGCTCTCAGACAAACCAGACCTCAGCTGGAAGGAAGCTATCTGAGGTAAACACCACCACAGAACATTCTGTAGATATACAGTAGGTTCTGTAACACCACAAGTAGAAACTGTCCATGTATGGTGTTGATGTGTTTATTCTGTATGCGTGTGTGTTTGTGTGTGTGTGTGTGTGTGCATACATACTTGAGCATATCCATCTCTTGAGGTAAGTTGTAGCTGAGCAGGCAGTTGAAGCGACGCAGGTGGGACTCTCTGGTGAAGTTCAACCTCATGACTTGGCTCAGGTACCTGGTGAAAGTGTTACCATCACAGTCTTTCTCAATCAAAGATCATTTACAGGGCATTTCTGCTTTATTTGATATTGAATAGTGACTAAAAAATAACTATTTTTACAGACACAAACTGAAGTCAAGGCCATGTAAGAGGAAAGAGTGTCCTCTAAAAAAAACTTTAAAGTTATCCTGACTCACTGACAAGTGTCAAGACCACTGATCCATTATTTCAAATGCAGATTCCCCGCTGGGCCTGCTAGTATCGCTACAGGGAATGTCAGTTTAATACATTGATGGGAAACCCTGTATTGGTATGCCCAACTTTGTAGCACTTATGACTTATAACGGACTCGTTGTAATCACAAAAGCTATATTATCTAGCTCAATCAAACTCAATTGAAGTTTTCATCTTTAAATATTAATGAGACAATTTGTCAGGTATGAGCCTTATTCAAGGAAATGAAAGATACATTATATGCTTAGCTTTTTTAGCTTTAGCTTGAGCATTATTGAAGGAAAGAAAATATGCATAGGACTTTCAGTCTTTTTTAGCTTTAGCTTGTGAATCAGGCTCTGTTTGGATGCATCACCATTTGCATGGTCATGACTAATGTTATATTTTGTAGAATTTGCCCAAATTTAGGGATTTATGAGTGACCAAATCCGGTTTTATCAGTGGAGGGAAACAATGTCAGAGATAACTGTGAAATAACTTTTACTGTCAGTCATAACACAGGTGAAATCGGTCGTCTCTCCTTTGAACTACGTGTCACTCAGATAAGATAAAGCTGTTTGACAACTCAAGCCCTCTTTGCTGCACTGTATCTCAAAGCCAAATCATCACATGGAGATAAAGGGTACTCTGGAGATCTGTGCTTTGGGCAAAGATCTGCCTTCTGCACCAGCCACTCTGACAGGACAATCCCATCATTATCACCTGTATTAAACAGTGTAAGCAGCTGGTGAATTTGGGGTTTTATCAGCCATTGTCATTGACAAAATAGTTAAGTTTTATGTCCTAGCTGTGAGGAACCCTACATTCACACTGTAAGTGACTTAGTTAATGGGTCACTTTATGATTGTAGGTGGGGCACAAGGCTCTGTAATGATCCATACAGCCTACTTTTGAACAGACAAATTGTGAATTTTTCACTGCTTTCACTGTACATCTGCTCATAACGTTACATAGTTGGGATGAACTGACATAACTTGTAATCACTAATTAGGTAACATTAATCATCTCAATTTAATGACTTCAGAGTTTACCCTTGACTCTAACAATTTATACAGCCATTCTCCAAAGTTGAAAAATACATGATTTTCTTGATTGATTTCTGCTTATATCTTCTCATTTGTTGTATATTACATATTGACAATCATATTTTTATTCAATACATTTTAGTGTTGTAACTGCCAATAAGGTTTATGTTTGATAAGACATTATTTGCACTATTCTTATTTATATTCTCTTTTTTTTCATATCATATTGTTTGCTGCTGCGATTTTACCTGTCACCATAAAACTAATCATCTAAGTTCTGTCACTAAAATCACTACTAGAATCCCAATCAAGCCAAAGGAGCTAATGTTGTGCTTCTGGTTCTCATCTCCCTGGTGCACCATCCTTTTCAAACATTATTTAAAAACCTTTCCAATAACTTTATCAGCCCTGTGAACAGACAGACATGAGTGATCCTGCAACAGGACACAGGCAGGTGAAACTAGCTTTTGTACCTCCAGGGGAGGTCAGAGTAAGAGGACACCAGACTACTGCTGACAGACGCTGTGCAAACTAAACCTTGTAAACATGCAAAAATAAAGATTTTAACACAGTATAGATGGAAATACATGATGATAAGGAAGCCCCCACTTCCTTCCTCATCAATAACAAGCAGGCCTTGACAGTATGTTTTATCTGAGAATCCAAATACTGATAAAAGGCTTTATTACATGGCTATGTTGAATACTCAATTCTGATTGGTCAATTAAGGCATGCTGTGTACGGTTATTTCTGAATAACTGACCATTGTCAGGCTGCGACCTCATCATTACACCTGCTCATTCCAAATCAATGAGCTTCATAAAGCTTACTTGCCGTGTGCTGTAGGCGAATGTTAGCAAGCTTGCTACACATAGAGAACGAAGTCAGTTCAGTAGATGATTTGAGACACCCAGTGTAAAAAAAAAAAAACACATTTCAACCGTTAACCTCCATTAACTATATTACTGGTCTCCAACCACTGCAAAAATGGAACAACATTCCTCCAATCCAGGCAACAATAGTGGGTGAGTGCCTCTCCTAGCTAGCTGTCTGCCTCTTGAAGGCTAATTGCGCTACTTGACAACCATGAAACATAAACACAATGGTACCACCCACCTTTAAATGATTTTTTATTGTAATTCTCTGCTTTTTCTACTGTCCTTGGTATGGAGACAACTCAACAAACTGTAATAAGTAGGATAATCCACTCAGAGTCAGTCTTCTATTGAAAAATAATGACCACCACATCAGTCATAATTTTTTGATAGAAGACCGCCTTGTTGTGGATTATCCCTTACTTAATTTATTAACTACAATCTAGTCAGTCTCATTTTGAATTCCACTTTATACAGTATTATACTTTGAATAGATAGCAGCCAAAGGACAATGGGCCTCCCTTAACGAAAAAGAAAATAACTTACTTGTCCATGGTTCCAAACAACCATTTTGGCTCCTTGTTGAAGGGCATCCTCATACCATGGAACTTAGCCATCTTCTCTGCAACCTCCGCTGAGATGCTGGGGTCACTTAACTCACAGGTATCCAGTTTACGGCTCTGCCATTTTAACAAATTGACAGATGATTTCAGAGATATGATGATTTCTGTCATTCATCAGCATCAACACTGCAACACTTTCTCAAAGATTCATCAAAGATTCATTTCGCAATTTTGTAAAAGATCAGACATTAGTTTTGAAAACATGGACTGGCTGGCTACCCAGTCAAATTGTGTACACAAATAGCCAGGTAATGTTCTTTTCTTCTGTGTATATAATTTATTGCACAATACCAGTACTGTTTAGCTGCAGGAGAGCAGATGTTTTATGGTTTATTAATTCCTTCTGAACATCAATCAACTGTGCATCACTGAACAGAACACTACACACACAAATTGCACTTTATCTTTTATTCCAAAGATCTTGATGCTAAACTTTAACTGTTGCCACTACATGCCTCACCTGAACCTTTGCCCTAACCTTTACATATTTACAACCGAGTAATAAACCTACACGTGTACAAAAACATACTAGTACACATTTTCAAACCATTCATCATTCATGTAAAAAATGTCTACACAAACAACAACAACAAAAAAACGACACAGTTACTTACAGGAACGTACTGTTCCAGTCGACCCTGAGGGAAAATGCCATAGAGTTTAGGTCCTAACTCCCTCTCTGCCAAGATGGCAAACATGACGCTCTCCAGCACCATGGCCTCTGCCCCCTGAAAACACACCCACAGTTAAAAGCCTTCACAGTACAACAGTATTTCCATCAGCAGCCCATCACCACCACTACCCATCAGTGCTGAAAATTCCAATAGGAACGGCATGAGAAATGAGACAAAAAGGTTTTACTGGTTGCAGCATCTAAAAACATGGAAGTTGGAGTGAGATTTGCACCGGCAGACACAGATGAAGACATTCCCTCGTCAACCACATTCACTCTAAGTGGAAATCCACATGGAGGGGGAAGGAGGGAGGAGGACAAGCATGAAGGTTTAAGAATAAGAAGAAATCCTGGTGGTTAGGGTTAGTTGGGTTTGAATGTCAAGAGTGGTGAGGAAAAGATAAGAGGTGGATTGTGAATTCCAGGCAAAGTTGGGCCACTGGGAGCAGCAGTCACTGTTGTAGCTGTTGAAGCAAGGAGGACAGCCTTGAATTTTTCCCTTTACACACATACAAACACAAATCCTGGAACTCAACAGGGGCCCAAGGTTACTGGGGAACATTAAAACATCTCTGCCAATGACACGAGCATGTGACCAGGACCCTTGAGGAGAAGTTATTCTGTAGTTCCACTGATTTCTGTACTGGTTTGATAATGCTCGATTTGATTGTGTTGGGAAGACACAGAACTGGGCTTACAACCAAATAGGCTGGAAGCCATTAGCAGGGAGGACTGGGATAGCTAAGCCTAACGACGTGAATAGATCTGCCGCTCATTCTGTAACAGGCTTATTCAGATTGATGTTTAGCTCAACAAACATTTCTTGGAGGCAGACCTAGACTGAGGGCAGAAAGTACCTCACTGGTTAAGTTAAACTTCAGAGTGCAGAGCCAAAGAACCAGTTTTGGGCTAACATTTATGCTGAGTTTAAATATCGAACACATGCCTGTGATACTATCATACTCCCCGGACAAAATTCAAATTAACAGTATTTTGACCTCAATCAGAGAAAACTTCAAAATTTCAAAGTGTATCTCAAGTTTTGAGGGTGTCAACAATATCCATGTGCTTCTACAAATATGCAACCGAGACAAATGAGTCTTAATAGTGTATTTCACTTCCATTTTCTTTTCCAGTTAATTACACAGTGTCTATGCATTTCAGTGTATCCCCATGAGAAATCTGCTCTGGACAGTGCTCTGCTCTTAATTACTTTGGCATAGAATACATACAGCATAGCTGTCTGAACGACTGCAATACAAAACAGCTTCAAATCACCCACGAACTACAGCATATTAGTGTAGGCCATATTCCTATCTTAATTGAGGTAAATAACACTGAGATATAGTCTTAGAGAGACCAAGAGTGTGATTTGGACCCATTTCTTTGGCTATGAGCCAGGGAATGCGAGTCGTGCTGATCATCCAGCAGGAAACCAGCTCAAAAGAAACAATACTGCCCGCTTTGTGACCTCGTAGGTGCTACACATTAGGAAACATGTTATGAGCACAGTTCTGAAAAAAATGTACTGCACTGCCTACAGGGAGACTCAATACTGATCTCTCCCTTAGGACATATTGTAGACTGGTATCTCTCGTTTCTACACCAGGGTTGCTGTAAACTTATATACAACTACACTTTCAGCATTCACCTTGTACTTGTGCACAGAGAATATTATAATCAGTGTGACAGGTCAATGCTGATTAAGTGCTCAGTAAGAATTTGAGACAACAGAGGGTGCAACCAACTTCCCACAAACTTCATTATTATTTGATGGTACCATCTATTGTCTGGAAATGGATTGCAATGCTAGATGGTCAAGGCCTGCCCCTTGAAACAGGCCACAGTTGAGACAGCAGTCAACCAAAATGCCTGTTGCTCGGTTGAAAAAATTGGCAAGTTGGAATGGAAATCGAGTGAAGTGTACCGAAATGCAGCAGTGGCATTTCTGAGTCCCAGAGCTAGAACCAACACAGAAAATAACAATTTCACTCTTGTATTGGGAATTCAAGCTGGCGTTGAAGAGACAGTGAAGGAAAGTGAATGCTTTGTCAATCAGATTCCACTTTAACTTTCCATTTTGATATGACTGAGCTGATGAGGAAGTAAACTTGTATTTGTCAGCGCATAGCTGCATGAGATGCATCAGGAGTTTAAGGCTTGCATAAAGATCTATCATGAAGAATAATCATCTGAAGGAGAGATTTTTGGAGCAACTGAGAATTAAAACAGTGAAGGCAAATAACCACCCAGCACAGTCATATATCACTATCTAACTACATTCCAGTAATTATATCTACATCTTAAGGGAATGAAATGTCAACCTCCTAAATAACATGCAGCACATTCTGTTTAATTCTGCACTTATGTGCTCAGAGAACACACTCCTATGTTATGTAATGCCTTATCTGCAGAGTGCTGATCACATGCGGTTTCAAATCTCCACTGTGAATTATCCGCATACTATAATCATCTTGACACACATACTGCCAGACTATAGGCAAGCAGCCAATCCCAGTGTAAACTACTAGAGGCTAGATTCACAATCCACCAAGTCAATCAAGTTCAGCATCTTGATTACAATACTATGATTACATTGGCACAAAAAGGGCAGATATGGAGTGTCCAGCCTGCATATGGAGTAACCTACATTTTGATACTCTGCAGCATTGCACAGAATCTATTGCTGGCCTACATTTCACATGTGCCAAGTCAACGACAAACGATCCGACTCAAGTATCTAGGGATAAAGTTGGAACGATCTCTATTACAGTGATAATCTTACCAAACCTGCAATAATCTGGGGGCTTGAAGGCAGAGGCTACAGATTATACAAATGATGTGGTGCGTTAACCTATCACCTCCATTCAGAACAATGCCAGTGATAACAATAACGACTGTGCTTTTGTGGACTGGGGTGCTCTAAATTCAGCCCTCATGGCAATGATCCATGGACACATGCCAATGGTTTTACTCAGTTGCATTTATTTTTACAGGAAAAATATTCAGCAATTGAATTTGCCAGGGCTGGCCAGATGAAGGTCATCAGAATGACCTTGAAAATCAAATTCCTATTCCTAACTACAACATTAAAAACTTAAAATGTTAAAATTTCTGACCTAGACTTCTCAAGCAGGTATTAGATCTGTGAATAGAGTGCTGTATACAGGTTGTGACAGGATGCCATGCATGCCACCCTGTTGGCCACATATTGACTGGCCAACAGCCCTCCAGTCCTCTGGTAACCTCTATTTCACTTCCTATGGCCTATTTTAAATGCCAGGTTCATCTGTTGCTTTGTTTGAGTTGGCTCGCTCTCCTAGCCAAGTTTTCCACCCATTAAAAATCAGCAAGTTATAGCTGTGAATGTTAAACTAACCCCCCATCCAGACACAGACGAATTTCAGCATTCTTAAAATGGAAATGCTATATTATTTGACACAGGAAACAGAAACTTCCTCTCTTGAGGCTCAGTAAAATTTTGGAGGTTCTACTTCCTGTTGAAGGTGCCATGTGTAGAAATTTCATATCATTGAATCAATACCGTGTTCATTTTGAGAGATAAAAAAATAATTAATGTCAACACTTTATGCCATCACTGTCAGCCTGAAAAGCATCCAGCAGCAGACTTGGAGAAACAGCCAAGTTGCTCCGGAAGAAGGAAAAAGCTAAAAAGTGTTATTGGACACCACCAAATGGCTGGACCAGTCAGTGCTCTTTGAGGAAGTACACATGCCTTAGGTGATGATAACATCGAGAAGTTACAGTGCACTGAACTGGAAAACGGAAACAACGGGACATCATCAGTGTAGATTTTCCTTATAAGAACAAGAATTGTGTACCAACATGCTGACAAGCTAGCAATATGCTTGCTCACTTTTACAATCACTGCTCTTTGTAGCTTCAGTGCTCTTATACCACAGATAGAGTTTGTTTGCCTCATTGGACAAGTTAACTAATGATGGACAGATACTGATCCAATCACCTGTTTATTTTTTGTAAATGCCCATTGCTGTCTTCCCTTTTCCAAAGGGTTTTAACCCAGCAGAGCCTAGACATACAGTAGGTGAACAACTGAAACAAATATGGTTGTCCTAGTCTACAGCATTGTAAACAGCGTGGATTTGCAAAAATGGGTTAAATTCAGCACTTAAATAAAATGGCTTGGCTAGCTCAGTATTGGTTTTAATGTTACACCAGTATTAATTACTGGAAAATAATCACAATAGTTTTGAAGCAATTAGGATTTAAAAACACATGCGCAGGTTAATAGAACCTACCACAGCATAGGCAACTGATTAGTGCAGTTTTTAGTTTACTGTTGTTATGGTCAGTGTTGTGCATCAATGCGCTAAAAGAGCACATTCATTGAACATGTTCATGTTTTTGGTGAATGGTGAACTGAATGTATCCATTTGCAACTAGTGAATGTGAATGTTGTTAACTGACACTCACAACACTGTTTTATGGCACCTAAGGCCAAGGAATGAAGGCAATTGATGGATAGGAAGAGGTTCTCCTGAAAAAATAGCTCAGAGCAGCTCATTTAAAAGGAAACGGAAGAAATGAACGTGAACTAGTTCATTTTTGGGACTTTGTGCTTTCAAAATTGTTAACTACGAACATGAACTAGTTCATTTTAATCTGTGTGAACTGAACTTTGAGCTAGTTCTTATGAAGTGTGAGCTTGCTCAACACTGGTTGTGGTAAACGCCACCCAATCAGATTCAAGTAACAGTGGCTATGGTATAAAATTAGTTTATTGCTACTTTTACAGCTTTACTTTTATAGCTTTTATAGCTACTTATATTGCCCCTTATTTATATATATTGCTACTTATATTTGATAAAACTGTCACGGTAACTTTTTGGTGTACTGTAAATAAATTATGTATTTATTGAAAAAGTAGTCACCTTTTGCTTTTTATTAGCTTTTATTTGTATTTCTGACATTTCTGGCACACCACAAATTTGGCTCATTAGGGGCTTCTCCGAGTCTCTGAGGCAGCAACTGGATGCTATACGGCCTCTACACTGCATCTTACATTGGTGCCAGTAGGTTGGATTTGGCAGGAAATCTACTAGACTGTTAATCGGCACTAAACAAGAAGAGGGCACAGTTCTTCCAGCACGAACAGAGGTAAAGTGTTCACAGTTTCTGGTAATGGCAGATGGTGGAAGGAGTAAACGGGTGACAAACATGTTTTATCCTCTTCAAGGAAGGGGAGGTGGGACAGAATGCAACACAGTTTATGGGTCTTCAATTTGATCTTCAGTTTGATCACACAAGTGTTGACATTGTTGACATTGTACTAAGGTGTCCCGATTAATTTTACAATGACACAATGACGTGTACAATCGCTACATTGCTGCACATTTAATAATCCCCTTTCCAGTAATTGGGGTTTTAATTCCAATCATGGATAAGTGTGAGCAAAAATCACAGAAGGTTGATATAGGGCCATGTGATTACATTTTGAATATATATCATTACATTGCTCCCATACCACTGTTCCCACTCTATTTAGTGAGGCCCCTGTGAGTGATGCAGCAGGTGCAGCGTGAACTGCCTACCAGCTGCAGCCTGACACTTATCTTTTCTGTTATGTGTGTCAGTAAGCTCATATGGGGTAGAGTATGTCAGACTGGTCAAATTCAAGGTTGTCTGACAAATCCATATTCAAGGACAAATGCGATAAGGACTTGTAATATTTGTGTACAATCCAACCGGGTAGCGTTAAAACTAAAGCATCAGATAGTGGACAGCAGACAGTCTGGTTGATGTTAAGCACGTTAAGTTAAGGGATTAGTTCCAAGTAGGATTTACCATGGCCAGACATCATTCTTAAAGGTGGTGAATTGAGGTGAGGTTATCCAAAGACACTGACATGGGATTGGTTTTGCATTACCCTCACGACTGCGACTAAGATTCAGGGGGTTAGGTTAGATTCAGGGAAGGGAAGCTGAGTCAGTCAGTGCTCAGGACATTGAATGTCATTTGCCAATGTGGAGGGAAAGATGCCAGAATGATAACAATTGCTAATTGATGACCTCAGCTGAGTCATATGATGAGGATTTGTGAGTTGCCCTTGCAAGAATAATGGTAAAGGATCATGATCACATGATGGAGGATGGAGGGTGAAGGAATTTCAAGGCTGCTGGGTGTTGCACCTTGTAGTGGTTCTACTTATCAACAGTGACTCTCTGCACATCATAATCACAAATAAACACTTAAGGTGTTGGCTTTGAATTGTTTTTGATCATTTGGACGCTTTGGCGCAAACCTGTCTTGTATTTGGAAATGAGATTTTTTTCATTTTGGACAATTCAATTGAGCTCCCAGCAAACATGGATGGACCCGGACAAATCAGTGAAAGCTCGATAGGGGTCCAGATCTAGCCATATCATGACTTGTCTGATAAAGCCCAGAATATCACCCTATTTCATCTATTTACAGTAATTTGCTGTAGTATTTCCCAACTCAATCTTTGCACAGTTCTGCTGCTCCTGGGAGGCTGGAAGTTGGAGACAGGCAGTGAATCGATTCCGAACTTGCGTGGGCAAAGGTTCAACAATTGCTGTGATTTCCCTGACGTGACTGCTGCCTCAGGAGTTCACACAACCAGATCAAAACCATTATGGCCAAAGGGTTCAACATGAGTAACAACACAATTTTTGGTGAGGAAAAAAAAAAAGAGAACATTTCTAGACATCAGGGGGTGAAATGGTGAGTGTTGTGTTGAGTGGAACAGCTGGGTGAATCTGGTGACACTGTGGGCAGAGAAACACATGGTGACACCATCAGTTACTTACTTGGAAGTGATTTTCTTTGTTTGACTGTCGGGAATCTCCTTTATTACAGGACATCTATCAACAAAAGAAAAGGGAAAGAACTATCCATGAATACATGTGAAGCCGTCCATAAGCATTACATCAAAGCCTAACCATGCCCGTTGTCCAGACAGTACAGTATGAGTTCAAACACACAGCACATCTTCAGGACTTAACCGTGCACAAGACCGCTCAGACTATTCACCATGTCCCAACTATCTGCATAACGCAACAGCCAGAAACAGAGAGCAGAGAAACAGGGCAGATAGCAAGTATTTTCTCTGAGGAGGAGGGACATAAACATATTTTTTATCCTTAGGATGTCTATGAGACATTGCATCTCAGAACTCTTCTCATTACCCACTATTGCATTTTAATATACCGGTTCAAATGGGTTGGAAAAAAAAAAAAGATTTACATATTTATTTGGTGCATCTGTTCATTATCCAACTTGCTATTCACATATCTTCATTGCTAAGAAGCACTGCCTCCAGCGCAGTTTAAGGTCCGTTAAATCATTAGTCGATGAGGACAAACTCCCTTAGACTATAACATCTCTAGGTTCCTTGATCATATTAGCTTTTTGATTAGACGTCACTAATTTCTGGTCTGGCCTAACGGAGATGGCAGTTACCTTGGTGAAGACTGCAGTGCTTGTGTTCTCTCAGACATCCCTGGCAATAAAAGCTAACTGCTTATACCTCCATTAGCAATTACACAGACTTCAGTAAATACTTAATAGGACACACAGAACATGTCAAACCGGTGAATGCGCACATGAAAATGAATCACTTAACGGCCACAAATGACAAGAATGCATTAAGCGTTCACCAGAGATGGGCAATAAATGATGCTGACATATTTGTGTCTTTGTTTTAGCTTTCTGGGGCTTTCTTTTACTTGGAACAAACTTGACGATACGTGCTCAACACAGTGCCTCTGAAGTGCCGGCATTCTCTATGTTGTTTTTGTGTAAATGTTTTGAAGTCTTTCTGTGTCAAAATACTCGATATTTGTGGCTGAAATCAATCCACCCTGGCTAAAGTAACTAAAGTAGCTATCTTTGGAGCAGATTGGTCTCATTAGCATTTGTGCAGAATGTGTCTGCCCTGTGTGGCTGGGATCATGAACTCTGGACAACACAAGCCACATCATCTCAGGAGATAAAAGCGCCTCTATCACTGTGTTAATTAACTGTATCCACTCTGGGACGGCACCAAAAATACATTATCTACACTCTTGTGTGTAGACTGTTGAGCAACAACAAGCCAAACGGCACAAACACAATGACTTTTCAGGTTGCTATGCAGGTTTCTATCTGAGCGAGTTGGAATCTTGCAGATTTGAACTGCTCTATTTGTCCACCAGTTCAAAATGCGGCTGATGTCTTTAAAGAATCACAAACCACGGACTGAGACAAGGAAAAAAAAGAAAAACAAGAGAGGTGTTAAAGCCCCTTTTCAGATTTTTCCCCCTCCATTATGTATGTTCCAGCACCGTGAGCCGGGTTTTCCTACATGAGTGTGTTACGTCTTTGTAGTAGGCTGAGATTTCAGAAATCTCATACTGTACCGTGTTTGTTTGGTGGGTTCACCAGGGAACAAGAGTGCTCAAGGCACGCTCCTTTGGGAAGCCTACGGCAAAGAACACATGCTGTACAGCCATGGAGGTACATCACCGCGCACAACAATGGCGAACATGCACACACACGCCCACGCACTTGCGCACATATAAAGGCAATACATACAGGAATACACTCACATAAGCATATGATCTGCACACACACAGCATACACACGAGAATCTCTGGCGGGGGTCATTATCACATCACAGTTGCATTCATTGACTTTATTGTTGTTGTTGTTGCTGGTTTCTGTACTAAGCAGGTGACTAATGAAGTGAACTTTAACTCCAGTTGCATGACTCATCACTATGATGAATATTCCAATCAACAGGATTAGTCAAGAGGTCAACCAAGGTTTTGTTTTGATTTGTTTTGTTTTATATTTCTGGGCATGTGTGCTATAAAGCAGCACTGTTTCCTTCATTATAAGCTGCATAAATTTAAAGGAATGCTCCAATATTTTGGGCACCTTTTTTCAGACTTACCCAGCCTGAGACAAGACATTTGATACCATTTTCACCTCTGTACGTCCACTGGTTTGGTTCTGGTGGGTAGCATTTCATGTTAGCTTAGCATAATAACTTGAAGTCTGCAGGCGTCATTAGCCTAGCTCTGTCAAAGTGAAAAAATAAACCTTACAGCAACTCCGAAGCTGTCTTATTTGCACAATATATCATTCGTATGTCAAATACACATCTTGGATTTTTTTTTTAAAAATGAGGGTCATTTTAGGAGAAGTTAGATGGTTGGAACTATAACCGCTGAACAGAGAGAGGGATACATGTTCCGCGGATATAGTCCCTACTATCTAAATTCTCTTTAAATGACTCTCGATTTTAAACAAGAGTTAGAGCTAGGCAAATGACTCATGACAGAGTCAGGCTAATGACTCCTATAGACTTCAAGTCTTTATGCTAAGTTAACACAAAATGCTACCCATAGGAGCTGACTTATGGAGGTGAAAATGCTATCAAATATCTTGTCGCAGTCTAGGTAAGGGTATTTTGCCTAAAATGTTGGAGTATTCCTTTAATAGTTACCAACTAAACATTGAATATAACTTATAGACTGCCATGGCAAGGGGGGAATGTTTTTTAAAATAGATATTACAAGACATCCTAGGCAGGTGCTTGTTGACAGATTTGCTTCCCACCTGTAAGATGGCCCCATAGAGGCGCAGCAGGATGCTCCTTGGTTCATCCCCAACACTGTCCAGGCTGTCGGGGAGGCTGCACAGGAAGAGCTTGTTGCTCAGACCACCCCTGGAGGAAAGAAAGGAGGGTTGGAAGGGGTGGGGTGGGGGTGGGCAAAAGTCCAGAGATATGAAAAGGAATCATTCCTTTACCATGGACTTTGACACTTTATGGTAAAATCCCTGCATTCTGAGTCATCTGTCACCAAAACAAGGCTGATATACTATTATTTGTGGGGTTTTTTTTGTGTTGTTGTTGTTGTTTTTATCAGTCACAGGGTGTCAGACTGTCAGCTTCCAGGGAACACTCGTCCTAAACTTTCCTCCTAAATGGATTTCCGGGAATGTTTTCCTTGATTTTTGACAATTATCCTTATAATAATAAAAACTACAAGATTAGATGTGAGCTGGTTTCGGTTAATGCATTGCTACTGAGGCTGCCACACCTTGCTATTCACTTGTGGTCCAGGTTTCCCTTTAAGAAGTCATTGTTACAGCTGTGGTTGCATTTCTTATCTGTATAGTGTTTAACCAAAATGTCAAAATATTTGCAAAAGCAGCCCAGTTTTCAAGACACTTTTTCCCACTCTCTAACTCTTATAATCTCACCTGGAGAAGTTATATTTAATACCGGTCCACATATTCAGATCCATTCCATTTCACTTTTTTGATTTCAAATAAATCTAACTGACAGCAGAAGCCCTTTAAAATTCCAGACACCAATAATTTATTCTCGACGACACTGAGGGTTAATATCTGCATGTAGCTCCGCACCACATAGCGACCACAGCCATCTTGTTTGGATCACACCACCCTTTGAACTGAAGCCACGGTGCAGCCTACCTTATGATGGTGATGTGGAAATGGTCCTCCAGCACGATTTTCCAGGCGCCGTGGAGGAACTCCTTGCACCACAGATAGGCCTTGTGCTTGGTGTCCAGGTCGGGCTGGTCGGGGCGGATCAGCTCCTTGCAGTCATCCTCAGTGTTGGGCTGGACCTGCAGGGCGTTCTCCGTGACCAGCAGCCCCAAAGACATGGAAGGGGACGAAGATACCCCGTTGATGAATTTGGTTTTCATTCTGAATGAGAAAAAGCACCAAACAAAAGAAAATAAAAGAAAAAAGAAACCAAATGGCCTGGGCTGAATGCCCCCTTGAGTGAGTGAGGTGATATGTGTCCTCTGTGTCGAAGAAGAAATTTATTTCGGTTCTTTGATGTCAAGCAGATTAATGAAGAACACAGTGTTGTTGTTGTTGTTGTTTTAATATTCGAGGATAGAGTGCGAAGTTGTCGCTCTATGTGGAGAGTTTAGATAGCGGAGACAAGCAGTGAACGGGGCCGTTAACTGGCAGCGAATGAATAAAATAGCAGGAGAGCGCAGCTTTACTAAGAGGAGGGGCGGGGCGGGGCGGTGGGACGTCACGCGTCCGCATTGGCTAGCTCAGACACAGCCCAACCAGGAACCAAAACAAACTTAATGCTGCCTTCACATGCTGTCGGAAATGTAGGATGTCCATTTCAGCTGCACACCAATAGTACATTTAGCAAATAAACCTTTGTATGATTTGATAACAGGATTTTAAGTATAAATGACTTATGATACAATTGTGTGTTTGACTTTGTACAGAAATATACTTGAGGATTGTTACGTTGACGGCTGGAATGGACTTGCCATAAGTATATTTATTTTTATTATCAACATTAATATTATTTTATTTAACTTTGTATCTCTTTTGCCTGTTTGTTGTTACTGTTTTGAATATATTTATATTGTTTGGAGGAATGCAAAATCAATATTCCTACTAGAAATTGCATTGTACTCTTTTGTTGATAAAGCTTAACAAACTTTTGAAAGCGTGAAGTCATCTTTTTATTATGGTTGTTATCATTGTAGTTGCTCCTTCTGTTGTTGTTGTTGTTGTTGTTGTTGCTTTGGAACATGTGTACATCAAGTACCCTGGACATAAACACACACACACACACACACACACACACACACACAAATCGAGGTAGAGACCACAGATGTACAAAATATAAAATCAGCATGTTTATTGTTTAAGGTACAAATAATTACAATGTACTGCATGCTCATGTTATTTGATGACAACAGCAGATGTTTTGGTTAAAAGAATTGTCCAGATCTCATAATAACAGAAGTAGCAGATTCCGAGGAGTCCAGGAAGGCAGCATGAACATCTGTCACACTAACATTCCGTGTCGTTACATTACGTCCCATTCTATTCTATTCTATTCTATTCTAATGTGGTAAATATGAATTGTTCTTTTCTTTCTTTCTTTCTTTCTTTCTTTCTCTTTCCCCCAAAGAAAAGGTGATTTTTTCAGCACTTTCTATTGGTCGGCTATTTTCGCTTATTTTACTTCACAAAGGCACATTGCAGCACCGTGTCAGCTAGAATCTAGCCACGGCGGAAGCCGCTAGCTTTCAGTGTTGATGTATTTGTGATTATAATGGAGCATAAAACCCAAGAAATGTATTTAGGAGTCAAATCACCTCATGGGCGCATTGAGGACCATTATTCCCATTATTATGATAGCTTGGTGACCTACAACTACAGGCCTATTAATTTATCACACTAACTTTATATGAGCGGTTTTTGTTTTTTTGTTTTAGTTTTTGCTGGCAAATAATACTAGATGGATGAACTTTGCTGACGCCATTGAGACATTCACTGATTCTGTACAAACCTTCCCTTATCTTAGAAATCCATCTATGGCCTAGCTATCAGCATAATTTGGCTACCGTATTGCATATCAGTGCTCTGCGTGACAAAAAAAAACAGTTATGAGGGCAGACAAATAACATCAACAGACTCAATTTGCAAGCAGTCACTTAAACGCAGACAGTGCCACCTACTGGTGAAAGCGCTTACTAATTAATTTCAGCCAAAATTTGAAGAACTGAATTAAAATGTAAATAGAGGTGTTAAACATACTGTTTCGTTTCATAAACATACTAGCCTAGTTGGAACTGAATGGGTGGCAATTGAGAAAAATTAGGTACAGTGTCCTATTGTTATGTTCTGCATTAGAACTTGGTGAAAGGGTTAGGAGAAAATTTAATAGAACTATGTAGGCCTGGAACATGAAACAAATAGCATGAAATAAGTGAAAGTTTTTTAATCGACAAGATTAACATAGTTTCTAGTATATACATTGTGATTTGCAGCATAGCTTACATGATGTGCACATCTGTGCATTAACTTTAGCAACTCTGTAGAAAGTGTCCGGGCATGTAGGCACGAGTTGTAAAAATGTAATATAACCAGTTTGCAGATGCTGCTAACACAGGCCTACTGTATGCACAGAATACAACAGGCAGATTTGCATTTTTTAACTGATTAAATGCTACTGACTTGGGCTGCTGGGCCTACATTAGGCTACTATATCACTACAAGTGCTCTCTGTAAAAGCACTAATATGACCCAAAATAACAACAATTATTATCATCATCATCGTCGTCACCATGAGAGAAGCAACATCATGATCTTCGCCAAAACTGTCGTCATAAAACAGCATTGTTAATGTAAGGTATTCAGCTAGCAGCTGTTTTGCTGTGAAGGGTGTAGCTGCAGGCTCGCAGGCAGCAGTTTCAGGACCGCAGAACTAGGACCCTTCATTTTAACCCTAACCCAATCCTAACCCCAACCCAATCTTTATTTTACTTGATAATGAGCTAATTATTGTGATTACAGATTACACAGCATGCAATCTAAGCAACAACAATGAAGGGTCCTACTTCTGCGGTCCTGAAATTCGGTCCTGAAACTGCTGCCCGAGAGCCTGCAGATACATACTACTGGTTTTGCCTTGTTTTTGGAGTGTTAAGTGTAACCAGGAGAGGGCACTTCTGCTCCATCACTCCAACATCCCTTTGAAACATGTGTGGCAGCATACTTCGTCTTTGCAACGTTTCGAGTTGCGACGCAATTTGCGTTTTGTAGCATACTATGAACTATTATAGGTTTAAAGTATGAAACGTTCATTAAACAAATGTCATCAAGTCGAAACTCCGCTGTGCGGAGTTACGTCGGACTACAAAACGTGCAGGACAGCGCGTTTTGATGACGCCATTATCAGCGGGGCCCCAACAAAAACAACAACAGAGCTCAGCTGGTAGCTAGCTAGCTGGCCTAGCTATTAAATTGTACATATATGTGTTTTTTAACATTTGGTACTTCGTTTTTGTTTGTGCGACCTTATTTTATTTTAGTTTGTGTTTATATAACCCTCAGCTTGCTGGGTTCATAATAAAACCAAGAGATTGCGTTGAATTTTAAACTGCCGTTTCACCTCTCTGTGCTAGCTACTAGCACTGGGTTAGCTTTTTAACTAACGACGGGAAGTTTGTTCCATCAAAGGTAACGATAGATTTCTTATCTTTGAAGAGTGTCGTTACGCAGTCAGCCAGTCCATATAATGTAGCTAGGACCTAAGAGATAGTTTAAAACTGCACTCGCTTTGACACAAGCTTATAATCAGTTAACTATAACGAAACGCTAGCAATCAACAAAGCGGTCACAGTAAAGGACCTAAACCTGCTGACTATTGTATTGGCTGACCACTTGTATTACTCGACTTTGCTATTAGTATGTCATTGTACATGTATTCAGGCATGTACATGTGCTCGTCATATACTTAGTAATGTTCAATGGACTAAGCCGTTTTTGTTTATTAATTGACTGGTTGGTCAGTTTGCGATATGAGTACCACCAAATTCATCTCCTGTGTCTGTGTGCACATGCTCATGCATTAGTACATTAAATTCCTCCTGACATGTAGCAGTGTCCACCGAATGACAATAAACTTTTCAACAAACCATCGTTTCCCAAATGTTGATGTAGTGCATTTTAAATGAAGTTCACATCTTTTCTTCCTTTCTCACACAGACTTCACCAGACCATACATATTTATGGCAATGCCAGACCACAAAACTTCCCGGTGGAGAATCTGACTTCCACGAATGACTACCAGTATTATCAACCCATCTGTAGTCATGTCGCCACGGAAGAGACCTCTTGTTCCCGTGAACAGCCGCAGGAAAGTAGCGGACGACTTCTTCCCTTTCAACTTCTTGCCAGTGGAGTGCCAGCTGCATGTCTTGTCCTTCTTGAATGAAGTGGATAAGTGTAGCTGTGCCCTAGTCTGTTCTAGCTGGAGCTGCCTCGTCCGCTCGTGGAAACTGTGGCGTGTGGCCGACTATTCCCGCCGTGGTGTCTTTCATCTAGGCCAGGAGGGGCTGCTTGTGTCCAACCGCGAGTTTGAGCGTTGGAAAGCGTGGGTGCACCATTACACCCACCACCTAATTTCCCGCCGGGCCAGCCTGCTCACGCTGAAGGCCAGCTTCGACCTGGGGGATCGCTGCAACAAATGGGGGGAGCTGCTGAGCGACCTGCTGGATAACGTCCACTGCAGAGACCTCAGCCACCTGGACCTCAATTGGACCTTCACCCTCCTGGAGCCTTTGGACCTCAGGGTCCACTCCAGCTCCAGCTCCCACCAGGACAGCATCACCAAGATGGACCAGGTAGCCTGTTTGTTCTTTCTTCCTTCCTTTCTTTATTTCTTTCTTACATGGTGAATCCAGAATTAAACAAACTATACACTAGGCAACTTAACATGTTTGATGAGTGAGAGGCAACTGAAACTTTTGACCTTCAATCATTACACAGAAATCCTGTAAGATGACATCAGGCACACAACACACTCATGTTATTAACCCAGCCAGTCTGTGATGCTTTATGCCAGTGGATACCAAAGGGACAAGAGAGTCAGTGCAGTGCTGATGAGTCTAGCATTCTCTGGATATAGTGCTGCTCAGTGCTATTTAGGAGACAGTTTTTGATTTGTCACTCCGAGTGTGGACGATCTGACACCAGAGTTCATCTATCCATCTATTTTCAGCCACTTACTTGCCTAGACATCCTTTCCCAGAGCCACATCTGCCTGCGTGTCCTGGGTAATCCATGGCATTCCCAGGCCAGCTGGGGTATGTAATCCCCCAGCATGTTCTGGTTCTGCAGTGGGGTCCGCTTCCATTCAGACAAAAACCTCCAAAGGGAGGTGCTTGGGAGGCATCCTACTTAGTTGCCTGAACCACCTTAACTGCGTCCATTCAGTGCAGAGTAGCAACTCTATGCCAAGTCCTTTTCAGATGTCTGAGCTCCTCAGCCTGTCCCTAATAGTGAGCCCAGCCATCCAGTGAAAGAAGTTCATTTCATCCATTTGTATCTGCAACTTCACTCCTTCAGTCACTACCCAAAGCTTGTGACCCTAGATTAAAGCTGGAATTTAGGTACACCAAATTGAGAGCCTTACCTTCAGAATCAGTTCCCTCTTCAACATGATGGTCCAGTACTGGCTCATATGATGGGTGGATTTTCAGCTAAAAATTTTGTCTGGTGCAGTTTTATGGCTGTGCGCTTTTTTTACTTGATAATTAGTATGTGACTGTTATTATGTTTTAATTGAATTTGTTATAATGGGAAAAGTTGTCTGTGCTAGTGCATGCCATTTGTTATATAGACAATTCTATTGAGCACATGTCACTCCGCTGTTCATATCCCTCCACTGGCTCCCAGTTGCTGCCCGCATCAAGTTCAAGTCCTTGATGCTCGCCTACAAAGCAGCTACCAAAACGGCTCCAACCTACCTGAACTCCCTCATTCAGGTGTATACTCCCTCCCGCTCACTTCGCTCTGCCAGGGAGTGTCGGCTGGTGCTCCGACCACAACAATGCCCTAAGTCTCTAGCAAAACTTTTCTCTTCTCTCATCGTTGTCTCCGACTAGTACCTTGCTTGTGTTGTATTGAAATCTCACGTGTACATCACTTTGGATAAAAGCATCTGCTAAATGCCAACTGTAACTGTAAGTGTAACTATTGGGAGATGGCTTAACTTTGTGATTGATTTGACAGGTGGCCAGTTTCCAGGAGCTGCTGACCAAGCTCACCCACAGCTGCCCTCGTATCTCCAAGATGCGCTTGCATTTCGACTGGTCTGATGTCTCCGTGTCACTGCTCACGCAGTTCCAGCACCTGCGAGTCCTGGAGCTCAAATACTTCTGGGTCTTCAAAGGTGTGACTCCCTCAACACTGCAGACCCTAACCAAATCCCTGCCCAACTTGAAGTCTCTGACTTTACACATCCTGGTGCCACTGAGGAACCTCGGCATCTCCTATACTCTGGAGTCGCTGTCTCTGGAGTTCCTGGATGTGTCACCCAGCCGAGGTTTGGTCTTCTCCTGCCTCAACCTGCCTGCATTACGTGAGCTCAGGGCCAAGAAGATTGTCCGTGGCATCACTCTGGACAGGAGGACCAGGCTTAGGATCCAGAGCCGCTGGCCTTGCCTATACCATGTTCTCCGGGAGGGGACACCAAAGCTCCAGGCCCTCAACAACGAGAGACTCCTCCCCACCTGGAGAGAAGAGAGCTATGGCGAGCTGTCCGCCATCCTGGAACAGTCCTGTTACTGTGTCCAGCATCTAGATAGCTGGCTTTGGTAGTGTACTGTTTGACTTATGACAGTAACGACATTAGCTGGGCTCTGGGTTGTATATGCCAGAACAGAGCAGTACATTCTTTTACATGAATCAATCATTTTTGTCCCCAGTTGAATGAAATGATTGTTTATTAAGAAGGATGCAAAATAGTTACTGATAGGAAATGCGGTATCAAGTCAAAGCAAAGGACTGTGTCTTTTGTCTGTTGTTTCCAATTCCTGAACACAGAGCTGCTGTGGTCACTCATTCCGAGATGCGGACAAGACAATGTTAGACAGCCTGTTTAACATTGTTTATTTCCAATAAGTTGACAGCTGACTGCTGTTCCAGTCTATCTCCAACAAGTGAAGGTGCTTCATGATGATTGCACTGTGTTGTGCTAGCCTCAATTCCTATTCACTAAAGCACTGTGCTGGATAATGGACAACATCAAGAAGAATTATCTGAGCCACATGGTTCTAGGCAGCCCATATATTTTCAGAGGAGAACAAGATAGGGTTGTAGTTTCTCCAAGTTGTGGAGCATTCATTTCAAATTCAGCTAGAGAACTGAAACGTAAATTTAACTGATGTTATTACATTTGGCTGTCATTCAGATGCAAATACCCCAAGCAATACACATACACAGTCATCTAGTATTTCCAATGAATGGACAAGACTATGGAAAAACTAAGCCTGCTAGACAATGGCACAAACAGAGGGTTTGTAGTTCCTACAAACATATTGGTTTGTCGTGTACTGTAAATGTCTTGGATTTCAGTTTATTTTGTGCTTGTACAATACAAAAATGGACATTTTTGAATAATGTAAATGTTGATAATACAGAAGCACATACATCATTAAGTATGGCAGTGAAATACGTAATAAGACCAGACAGTGCTGGACTGGGGTCACTGGGACAATGGACTAACACCTAATTCATAATAACTTGACAACCCAAACTATCACTCTTTGAAACAGCAATGGACACTGGGCACAGAGTCCATTTGAAAGAGCCAGTGTTAAGCTGGTATAATTCTAATCATGGTTGGTGAGGAATGCAGCACAGCTAATCAGGGTTCATTCCAGTACCAGACCAGTTTGCACCGAACTCATTTTACTTGATTCCTTTGTTTAATTCATGTACAACATTATGACTTTAGTGGTCCTTGTGTTTCGTCATGAATGAGAGTTATTGTGATTGTGTGAGATTGGAACATTTGATATGTCTGTCTCCGAATGAAGGAATCCAGTTACTCTTCAACATGAAGGTGTTTTAAACCTTCGACACTTCCATTTCTGTCATTGGAAACTGTTGTTACTCAAATAACTGCAGCAAGTGACTGAAGTCCAGCCTTTTCCATTTGTGAGGAAAATGTCTTTTTGTGATAATGGTTTCCGTATATCCCACATGTATAGAGACTTGAATTTTATTTTTATTCCTTTATACCATAGGCCTCAGTTGTTTGATTCTCACCTGAAGAATGCAATCGATGTTATTGCAGTCTTGCTTCTAACCAGTAGAGGTCCTTATTCTCAAAGATTTCTTGGGGCCATGATCTCACTTAAGGTCTTTTAACAGAAAAATGTTTGTGTTTACAATTGCACTATAGTGTAACATTTTCTCCTAGACCAACAAATTCTGATAGATTGCCTCTGTTACTTTTGCTTCTGTGTTGTAAGAAAGAGTTGAAGATGTTTGCTTGAGGGTATTTATGATATTCAAAATATATCAGTGTATGCTTGAGATTTTGTTGATATGATTAAAGTTTGAGTTTAGAACCCTTTCAAAGGATTCTTCATAAAAAATGTTCATTGTCATTTTTGAGATATGTGTGTGTGCATGGAAGCGTGTACACCCAAAAATATCTGCAGGTATAAAATAAAGTTTGAGTTTATAGAGTAATTAACTGATGACAACTCAGGTCCCAGAACTTCGCTGCTGCATTGCAAGAAATTAATCCCCCATGGGAACAACACATACACAATCTACAGGGACTTGTTTCTCACCAATAATGAGTAGGAGGCCCTGACACTGAGGCTGGTGTAACCTTTTAAAGTCACATCTAATCTATACCACTTTCTGCTAATATAAAGGACAAATAGAGCTATTTCATTGTCTGGTATGAGTTCATTCACTCACGTTTACTAAAAAGGCGGAGGATTGGCAACAGAATAATTCCAGGGTTTTTTTTATATTGTGTGTTTAACACCATGATTAAATGGATATGATTTATCTATTATGGTTATTGTAGCACAGCAACAGTGATTTGTGTATGGTTAGGTTCATTACATTTTTTTGTGAAGCAATCTCTAGGTTTTATACAATGCTGGTATTGTGATAATGTCACAGCTCCTACTTTTTTAATATTTCTTGACCTGAATTGAAAGTTTACGTGGCCCATATATGTTTGTTCAGTTCAGTGAAAGGCCTTGCAGTTCAACATCAGACTGCTTTCAATGAGAAAATCTGTTTCCTTCAGTTGCTAACTTTTCATTTGACAGCAGCTATAAACTCATATTCTTTGAGGCTGACTTGTCATCCGAACATCTCCAGGTGGAAAAGGTTTCCAGTGTGTGGTCATGCAGAATGGAAAAGTGTCATAAACATCAGCACATCACTAAGGGCCCATATATTATAGATAGTATCTAATGTAAAGCAGGAATGAGGCCTCACTATGTAGCTTTTCCACCTGGAATCTGTCCTCACTGGAGTTCCCTTTTCCCTTCATGGTTGTGTCATCTTAGTGTTTCAATATGGTCGGGGCATTTTGATCTGCCTGAGATAGGAACATCTGTTTTCAGGACAAATAAGCAACGCCACACCCAGCTCAAGCCCCTCTTTCAAGAACTCCTTCCACATTGCCCATTTCTCTCCCTGTGTTTTCCTTTCAGAGGTGAAGAATGTGTGTGTGCAAGTGAAGAGGGGGTGGGCTCCAATTGATTCAGTGATTCCAAAATCATTTTGTGCTCTCCTCTTTTCCTCCTTTCTACTCCACCCACCAACACACTCCTCCCAGAGTCTCTCAGTACTCCCCACACATGCTTCTTATTTGTTGGGAGTTCGTCAGGAGACTGGGATCCATATAGAACCTGCGTCCTTGGTCACTGGCAGATCTGATCCCCCTGTGTTAACGTCAAACCTCACGGTAAGAGGTGGAAGATGGACTGCTCTGGACACTCAGCTCTGTTTTAGATTGGCTGCAGTGTCCTTATGTGCGGACACGGTGATGCTGCTGATGCTGGCATTCTTGTAACTCCTGAAGGATATTTTTCAGCAGCAGCCCTTGGATCTAGTGAGGCATGAGATTGTGATAGTTCAGAGAGTGTGTGTTTTGGGCAGGGGAATGTGAGGAGGTGTGTGTGTGTGTGATGGGTTGGAGAGGGCAATGTGAGGAGAGAGTGTTCCTTGAGGTTTACCTAACCCCTGCATTAGTGGCAAGACCACACTAACCACCTCCAGATGTGTGAGAGTGCAATCTGACTGATTATTTACAGCAAGGCCAATGAACATCGCCCTCCTTACACTATAGCTCTTACTCTTTGCTCCTCTGCTGATGCCTTAGTTAATGCTTAATCTAAGTATGGGCCCTTAATTGCTAAGGCCAAGCCCTGTTTATAGGAGGGAGGTTTCTTGGACACATACTGTACAGTTTGAGCATTGCATGCCAGAGGCACAGACACAGGAGCTTGGGTTCATCTCTTCAGTACAGAGTCCCAGCAAATCTCTTCTAATCAAGCATTGGGACCTACAACACTGACCAAGGGGAGCAACCACCATGGCAAAAGGGCTCTACATATCCAAGGCTCTTGCCATCGTCACCGTCCTCCTGACTGTCTCAGCCATTGCCGGCATTATCACCATGGTAATTGTGTACACAACTGAGATCGCGAAGCTGAGTCCAACACGCCGTCCTACATATCCACCCACCACCCCATTTCCCACAGGACCTCGACCCAACATGAGGCTGCCGGGGGACTTGGTACCCAAGTGCTACAAGATCTGCATCAAGACTAACTTCGACAGCCACATCATTGAGGAGGTCAACAGTACCACCCCCAACCAGATGACAAACTTCACGGGACACTCCACGGTTCATTTTCAATGTGTCCAAAGAACTAAGACCATTTTCATCCACAGCAACAACCTGACAATTCATACGGTGAGGGTGATCAACAACGACACAAATGAGGAGGTACCCATTAATGCGATGAAGCACCACAAGGACGAAAGTGACTTCTTTGAGATCCATGTGAATGAGGTGTTGGTGAAAGGAGGGATATACAGTCTGTTTACGGCATTTGAGGGAGAAATTAGGGATGATCTGTCTGGGCTGTATTTAAGCACGTACAAGGAAGGGGTACCGACGGACAGAGATAATACAGAGAGGTAAGTACAGAAGAATAAGGTAAAGCTTTAAGAGACATAAGACGAGAAGAGTGAGCTTTAAGATAACAAAGTTACTGTTGTATGGGATGAGGTGCTAGATTTTCCATATTAGACATGCTTCATTATCAATCTCTTGAGTGTATAATCTAGAGTGTCCCATTACCTTTGTCCTCATATTTTGTACATGATGATGGCTATGATGATGGCCAATCCAATGATCTAATGCTGGGACCCCTCTCTCTCAGCACAGTCTGCACTAATGGTCCTAAGTCTTTCTGTCTCATGACTCACTCTTGCATGCAAGAAAAAAACAGGTCAGGATGATGAACGTTTTAGAATGAATTTTTACTGTCGGTTTTCATACTACAAATTTCTTGACTAACTGCTGAAGATGCATAAAAGCAGCAAATGTATATTATTTCACAAAAAACATTTATCACTAAGATTGCAACTGAAATAAATTCATCTCCTAAATCTTAAAAATAGATTTTTTCCATATTTCATTAATTATCCCACAGTCCACCAAGTTCATCCTGCAACCTCTTCTGGAGTCACACCCTCAGGTTGAGAACCACTAACCTATGGAATAAAATGACTTTATAGATTCTGCCTATATATAATATTGTTTCTAAAACTTTGAGGCACAATAAGAAAAGTTCTTACTGCTCCATAACACAAAATGACCATAATATATCTGTGGGGAATGATCATTACCAATGATACAAAGATTACCTCATTAGCTGCTGAGATTTCGCATTTCTTGCACCCATAGTCTGTTTTGGAACAAGATTTCACACTGCACACTGGAAATTCAAGACACTTTCACTGCTTAGAGGCACTTTGGCAATAGTCTACCATTTTCGCCAAAATAACCGCAATTTAATAGAATATTAAGTTAGTCCTTTTTTGTTGTTTTTTATCAATATATTGAGAAAACAGACTTGAAGCAGCATATTGCTCATAAATGTTATTGCTGAAATACTGAAACTTACACGGAAACTACTCTATACAAAGGATAAAACTCACAAGAAGTAATAGGAAATCCAATACTAATAGTATTGACGTTGCTGTTCTATATTACATCATATCAAACTGCACTGGACATCCCTGTGATCTCACAGGAGACAAGAGGCAGCTATTGGTAAGGAGTTGGTTATTTTTGGTTCTCCGTGTGGAGCCTTTTATTGCAGATTAATTTGTGCTGACATAAGTAGCATAAATTTCATTCAGGATAATCAAAGTGTGATGTTTTTTATGGTTCAGACTATTGCCATGTCTGATTAATTGATCCATTCATCATGACAGGCCTGTGGGGTAAAGTAAACCCAAACCCAAGAATATGAATTCACTGAGCGGAGACATGTGTTTACACAAGTCCTGTGCTGGCAAGGTTCTACACACAGTATTTTACATTATTTATACCATGTCCTGTCCCAGGAAACTCAAGAGGATGAAACAGGATATCCCTCCAGGCCTAGAAAATTCAAGACTCACTCGTATCATTCAGCACATCAAGAATTTGTCCTTTCCTAGCTGTTATCAACATGCTCATTTGGAAGTATTTGTTTAACTAACAGTTTCCCTCTGGTCATTTTTGACCAAAGGAAATGCTGGGCTCTGATCTATGGCTCAGTGGTCCAGGGCAGGTTATCTTAATTTGTTTACTATTTTTGCTATAAGTAAACAAAAGATTTTCTTTTTAATGTAAGTGGTGTAGAGAAGACACAAAATGACCACTGTTCACAGTCAGTTAGGTAGACACAATGATGAGTCATTGCAGTCAATCACTGGTCCAAGCACATACTGTGAAAATCCTTTTCATATTGTGCTTTCTAGTAAGTTTTAATTTTGCATAGTACATTTTAGTTCAGTATGCTACATTTCAGTTCAATACTGAATGCTTAAATATATCCACTTTTCTGCGAGACCTTTTTCAACTATGAAAAAGGTACTATATATATATATATATATATATATAGTATTCT